>ML685883.1:7832447-7894260 GCA_007922175.1 Pelusios castaneus
TAATGAAAAGTCAAAAGTTTGCAACAAGCAACATCTCAGGATAAGAAGCTAAAAAGGCTGGATTTATTTGGTAAAACAAGGTATTTAACATCAAATCTCCAAAATGAGAATCGCCAGTCCCCAGGCCTAACTGGCAAAGTACAATTATTTAAATTGGGTCTGCATCTCTAAATTTGCTGACAGGCTCCCTCAATATAGCAGAGAGGAGTTTAAGTCCTTGATTTCCAAAGGTCAACTTTTGGCATATACGTTTCTCTAATCAGTTCCTGATGATGTAAACAGAGTATGTGGATCCATGGCTACCTGAGGTAACATGAGGTGAGTCTCTTGGTCCCAGTAATCAGCAGTGGATCTTTTTCTCATTTAGCACAGCTGCAGAATGTCCTCCTAGACTGCCTTTAGCAGACAATTTACAAGACAGTCACAGGTTCAGGGTAACTGTACGTTTCCTCCCCCACTCTGTGATCTATTCAAGAATGCCTTAAGGACTTGTGTTTGTCTCCCTCTTGCCCAGGGATTTAGGTTTGCAGCTCCAACACAGTTCATTAGGTGCGTCTACACTAGGAGCTTAAAGTTGAATTAAGGACGCTTAAGTCGATCTAAACTACTGTGCATCCACACTGGGCTTTTATTAAGTTGACTTAATTGCTTCCTTAAGTTGACGTAATAAAAGCTTAAGTCGACTTAATAACACCTCATTTTAGGTCAACTTAAGGCTTAAGTCGATTTCTTAAGTTGACTTAAGCCAGTTTGGATGCCCTAAGTCGACTTATTCCATAAGTCGACCTAGGGCGGGGGGACAAGGGAGCCCTGCATGGCTTCCTGGCAGAAGGGAGCCCTTGTCCCCAGGAGTAGCTGCGGCTCCCTTGTCCCTGGGGGGGAGCCACGCATGGCTCCCTTGTGCCCAGTGGGACCTGTGGTTCCCTGCTTGCCAGGGAGCCAGGGCTCCCCTTGTGCCCAGGAGCTGGGGCTCCCCTTGTGCCCGGGAGCCACGGCTCCCCTTGTCCCTGGGAGCTGCAGCTCCCCTAGCCCGGGGAGCCACAGCTCCCTTCAGAACCGTGGCTCTCTGTCGACCTTGCCAGACAACTTAAGAGTCCAGTTGAGACTCTCTAAGTCAACTTAACAAGATCAACTCTAAGTCGACTTAAGAATCTAATGGAAACTCTCTAAGTCAACTTCTAACAAAGTTGACTTAACTTTTGTAGTGTAGACATAGCCACTGTGTTTGACATGGAAGGTCTGACTAATGTCCAGGTCCTGGGCTTTGCTTTCCCTCCAAGAGTTATGATTGGTATAATCAATAGTTACAAATAACTACCCATCTCTTTCAAAAGCAGAGGACATTTATTTAAGGACAAAACCACACAGAGGAAACATATAAAACAATAAAATAACTCAGGGTGTTTGGGACTTCTGACCTTCAAAGTTCTAACCTTCAGCAGGGTTAGATCCCACGTTGGACAACAGGGTCATCTCAATTTGTTAAATCAAAGGGGGAAGCCAGAGTAAATTTACTTTCAATCTTTAGACCCCCCAAAGGTTTTTTTTGTCTCAGTCTTCTTAAAACAGGTAAAAACCAGTCCCTTTCCTTAGAGTATAAAGCTTTGAAGTGCTGGGTATCTGCATTAATCAGCTTTGGATTTTGCATTAATCATTTAGGCTATGTCTACACTTGCTAAAATTAGTTTGAATTAGCGATCCCCATTCATTTCAATGGCCGGGTAGTTCGAACTAAGAAAGTAGTTCGAATTAACATGGCCACATTGGCTAATTCGAACTAGTTAGTTCAAATTAACCCTTTAGTTTGAATACCCTATTCAAATTTATTAGCTCGAATTAAGGAAGTCCTTAATTCAAACTAACTAAAGCCTATTGTAGCCATGGCTTTAGTTAGTTCGAATTAAGCCTCCTTAACTCGAACTAACTTGCCAGTGTAGACATAGCCTTAGTGATTACAGATTCTACTGGAACCGCTCCAATAAGCCAGGAGCACAAACATACAACATGTATTCTTAACAAGGTCTGTGAATATTCTAGGGCCCATATTGTCAGGCTCATCTTAATATAATGATCTTTTAAGTTTTCATAGTTTCAATGGATGGCTCAAACATACCGATAAATTTCATAATGTTAAATGAAAAAATGTTCAGATAGACATATCTTTATTATAGTTATCAAAAGGTCATCCAACCATAAGTCTTTTTGTAAATAAATAAATCAGAAAGTATCAAAAGTCTTATTCCAGAGGAGTGTGGCATCAGGAATCTCTGTTAAATACATTCCTGGATCAAATGCATTTGTTCCATACAATTCAATTGATCTCAAGAGTTCTCAGGAAAATCAGGATGATTATGGCCAAGGCAATTGTGATTCTGAGATCTAAAGAAACTCTGTATTCAGTCTTTAATACAATAGCATCTCCATCAGCTGTGATATCTCAAAGCCACAAATCCTCCATCTGAGTTCATATTCTCTGCATTTCATGGCAAGATACTGGCTACTTAACATTAGTAGAGAGAACCTAGTTAGCTGTCGTATGGAAAAATTTGATCCACAATAAAAAGGATTCCAAGAGGTTTGCTTTGCCAAGTGGAAGAGGTTTATTATCTGGGCACAAGGGCTATGTCTACACTTAGGGATTTAGGTCGACTTAAATAAGTCAACTTTAATAAGTCGACTTTAAGTCAACCTTATTAAGTTGACTTGGAGAGTCCACACAGGACTCCTAAATTGACTTAAAGTGGGATTTACTAACTCGACTTAGAGAGTCTATACTATACTCTCTAAGTCGACTAGTTAGGTTCAGGGAGAGCCAGCCCCGCACAGGGCTGGTTCTCCCAGCGGCAGCAAGCCCCGGAGCAGTCCGGGGGAGAAGGGAGCGTGGACCTCCCTTCTACCCCAGACAGCTCGGCTCCCTTCTGGTCTGGACTGTTCAGGTCCCGGGCAGAAGGGAGCCCTTCTAGCCAGAACCGAGTGGTCCCGGGGAGAAGGAAGCCCGTGGGTCCCGGCAAAAAGGGAGCCACCGCTTCCTTCTTCCTGGGACCCGTGCGGGTCCAGCTAGAAGGGAGCACGGGCTCCTTTTTGCAGGACCCCAGGGGTCCCAGCCAGAACGGAGCCCTGCGGCTCCCTTCTGCCTGGGACTGCTCTCCAGCTGCCAGGAAGCCTCTGGGGTCTCCCCACCAGCTGGAGCACCACCATGCCAGCAATTGCCGGTGCTCCAGCTGGGGGGGCGGGGAGACCCTGGAGGCTTTCTGGCAGCTGGAGCGCGGTCCTTGCTAGGAGGGATCGTGGGGCTCCCTCCTAGCCGGGACCCGTGGGGGTCCTGGCCAAAGGGAGCCCTGCGCTCCCTTCTTTCCAGGACCCCCACGGGTCCTGGCAACAAGGAAGTGGTGGCTCCCTTTTTGCCGGGACCCGCAGGGGTCCTGGAGAGAAGGGAGAGGCCAGTTTCCTTTTTGCCAGGACCTGCGGCGGTCCCACAGCTTCTGAGCCCTGGCAGAGCCAGCTGTGCGCCAGCTGACTCTGCCGGGACCAGCGAGCCACTCGTGGCTTCTCGGTCCTGCAGAGTCAGCTGATGCACAGCTGGCTCTGCTGGGACCAGCCGCCCGTCTCCCGGGCCCTCCAGCCAGGGTTCCAGCAAGGGACCACTGGAGCCCTGGCTGGGGAGCCCTTCTCCCCCGGACCATGGCTCCCCTGGCAGGGAAGCCGCGGGTCTGGGGAGAAGGGAGCAGCTTAAGTCAAATTAAGGAAAGCCCAGTATAGACGTGGATTAAATTAAGTCAATTTAAGCCTGCTTAAATCGACTTAATTTATAAGTGTAGACGCACCCAAGAAGACTATCACCATTTCAAACTCAGATTCCAGATACATTGAATTATCTATTATTAAAGAACACTGGATTAGCTATGAACTCTCTAAGGCTACATCTACACTTAGAAAGATAGATCCACTTTATTAAGTCAACTTTAAGTCTGCCTTATTAAGTTTACATAGAGAGTCTACACAAGACTCTTAAGTCGACTTAAAGTTTACCTTATTAAGTCGACCTGGAGAGTCTACACTAGACTATCTAAGTCGACTGGTTAGGTTGAGGGGGAGCCGAGGTTCTTTTGGCCCTGGGGCCCTGTGCTCCAGCTAACAGGGGAAACCCCAGGGATCCCCTGTCGGCTGGAGTGCTGGAAATTGCCAGCCCCGCACTCCTGCTGACAGGGGAAACCCGGGGATACCCTGCTCGCTGGAGCGTTCTCCCTTCTTTGCCTGGATCCCGCAGGTCAAGGGAGCAGGGCTCCCTTCTGGCCGGGACCACTCAATCCTGGAGAAGGGTGTTCAGGCTGCAGCTCGCTTCTCCCCGGGACCCAAGCGGTCCCATTCAGAAGGGAGCCCCCACGCTCCTTTCTCCCCGGGACCGCTCGGGGCGAGCGGCTTCCCAGGAAGAAGGGAGCCCTGGTGCGCTCCAGCCAGAGTTCCAGCGGGGGATTCCCTCCAGCTGGAGCCCTGGCAGAGGAGCCCTTCTCCTCCAATCGCAGCTCCTCTTGCAGGGAAGCCATGAGTCTGGGAAGAAGGGAGCAGGAATCCCCAGGGGACAAGGGAGCCACGGTGGCTCCCTTCTGCCAGGGACCCATGCGGGGCTTCCTTGTCCCCCCACCCTAGGTCAACTTTTAGAAGAAGTCGACTTAGGGAATCCACACTGGCTTCAGTCAACTGAAGAAATCGACTTAAGCGCTAGTTCAAATTAAAACCAGGTGTTATTAATTCGAACTAGTTTTCCTTAATTCGACTTAAGGAGCAGCTTAAATTGAATTAAGGAAAGCCCAGTGTAGATGTGTAGTAAATTAAGTTAATTTAAGCCTCCTTAAGTCGATCTAATTTCTAAGTATAGATGCACCTCAAGAGTCTGACTAGCAGCTGTCTCTGATCTTCATCTTCCAATTCAGGGATATGTCCGCAGTGGGTAAAGGATGGGAGAAGGAAGGCTCCTGGAACTTAAAGTGGTGGCCAAAAATAATAAACTTTATTAGTCCCCTCTTTGGGATGCAAAGGGTTAACAGTGGGGCTGCTTGCTGGACTAAACTCAGAAGTCAGCTTCACAGATAACAAGATAGCCCCAGGTGATTACTCACAGTTTAGCATATCATGAGTTACACAGAAATAAACCTTTAGAATAAACCCTCCTCTTGGACTCTTTTGATAATTCAGAGCTAAAGTATAACAAGACAGAGTCCAATGCATAAACAATAAACATAACAATAATCCCCAAACCTACACCAATTGTAATAATAATCCCCAAACCTACACCAATTGTAATACCTAGGATTAAAACTGAGGTAGAAGAATTATTCACATTCAATCATGAGGAGTAAACGTGGGGGGGTAATTCGGGTTCACATACGTGCCATGACTATCAGGCAGGTGATTAACAACAGCATAACGTCTCAAGGCGGAGGTTGAAATCGACTCGGGCCGGCACTCTCAGGGGAACTCCTACTGCAGGGTGATCAGGCCTAGCAGTTAACTCAAGGAGACTCTCACCTGCTCCATGCAACATGGAAGCTTTTATGGCCCAGGCCATGGCTTTCTGCCGAGGGCTGTGATTGGCCACATTTCGCTGCAGCAGGAATTTTGAGGCGAGGGTCTGCCCGGTTCCTCCTGTCCTTATTTGTGCAAAGGAATTTTCACCAGCTCTCTAGGTTCCGGGTCAGAGCCTTCTACACCCCTGGGGGGGGGCCAGAGCAGCCATGATTGACTTGCCCTTCAGCACATGGGCGAGGGGGATGACCCACCCCTTTGGGAGCTGGCTGAGAGCGAATCAGGGTCCGAATAAAGCCTGTTGATAGTCACAAGCCTAGCAGCCAGGAGTTCTCTACGTGCAATAAAGCATGTTGATAGTCACAAGCCTAGCAGCCATGAGTTCTTTACCTGACCTGGGGGGCAGTATCTGGTATGTGACCTGGGGACAGTATCTGATAAACAGTTTCTGTACGTGACCTGAGGAGAAACAGTTTCTATGTCTTTATATCACAAGGGAGGTGGCGGCCAGTTTATGGGGTGCTCATAACAGCACCTTAACAGGATACTCTACATTTTCACATTCTGTGGTAGCTATGTTTTTCAAATGCCTTGTTAAGGTATAGTCCCCTAGACAAAGAGCCTCCGCTTCCATGAGATGTCAACGTTGTACAGATGGGTTTAGTGGGTCCACACTTTAAGGCTCTAGTTACATGTTCCCTGCATGTCTAGTTACATGTCCCTGCATGTCTTCACTGTCTACACTTGGAAAGTCAACTTGTTAAGTCGACTTAACAAAGTTGACTTAACTTTTTAAGTGTAGACATAGCCCTTGTTATTAGTCCCTAAATGCATGACCTTGCACTTTCCATTATTAAATTTCATCCTCTTCCTAATACTCCAGTTTACAAGGTCATCCAGATCGTCCTGTATGATATCCTGATCCTTTTCTGTGTTGGCAATACCTCTCAACTCGGTGTCATCCACAAACTTAATTAGCACAGTTCTGCTTTTTATTCCAAGGACATTAATAAAAAGATTAAATAAGAGTGATCCCAAGACCGGTCCCTGAGGAACTCCACTAGCAGCATCCCTCCAGCTTGACCTTTCTCTATGACCCATTGTAGGCTCTTCTTTAACCAGTTCCTTATCTACCTTTCTATTTTCATATCAATCCCCAACTTTTCTAATTTAACTAATAATTCCCTGTGTGGAATTGTATCAAATGCCTTACTGAAATCTAAGTAAATTAGGTCCATCTCATTCCCTTTGTCCAAAAAAAACCTGTTATCCTGTCAGAAAAGGAGCTCAGGTTAGTCTAGCAAGACCTACCATTTTTAAAACCATGTTTTACCTCAATATCCTTAAGTACTTTTTCTTTCAATTTTTTTCCAAGACCTTGCATACTACCAAGGTCAAACTAACTGGCCTATAGTTATCTGGATCACTTTTATTCCCTTTCTTGAAAATAGGAATTATATTTGCAATTCTCTAGTCATGCAGTACAACCCTTGAGTTTACAAGATTCATTAAAAATCCTTGCTAATGGGCTGGCAATTTTGTGTGCCAGTTCCTTTAATAATCTTCAGTGGAGATTATCCAGGCCCCCCAGTTAAGTCCCATTAAGCAGTTTGAGTTTGAAGAAGAGCTGTGTAGCTTGAAAGCTTGTCTCTTTCACCAACAAAAGCCAGTCCAATAAAAGGTATTACCTCACTGACCTTGTCTCAGTAATACCGGGCACCAATATGGCTGCAACTACACAATATACAACTTTGTCCTTAATGATGTTATGTTTTAGATTGTTTCACTGCCATCTAATTCTTTCCCTTCAGAATCCTTCATATCCAAATTTTTAAATTAACCTGACAGATTTGCAGATACATCGTATTGCTGTTGCTGGTTGAAAAAGCAAAGGAAAGTCAAAATAGTAGAAATATATTAGACACAAAGCATTGTCAACAGCACGGATGTCCTAGTTTTAAACAAATCTTTTATTAAAATCAAGGAGAGGTAAAGTGTGACCTATTGTTGTTTTTATATACATACCTCTAAATAAATCACATACAGAACAATTATTTATGTAGAAGAATGTCCAAAAAAATATGCTTTGCAAACTATCTGTAAGGGGATTGTAATCTCCCTAAAGGGCAATTATCCACCCACAGTCCCTCTTACAAGTTACAAAAATAATGTAATATACATTAGAAGTTCACTGTGGTAGAAACCAGAAACATGAAAATACTTCAGGGACTCAGATATAAGTAGCCAGTCTCCTTGCTACCCACAGGGATTAATTATGAACTTCACACCTTATCAAAATGTTGAAAGATTGATTTAAATAGTGAGAGTTCACATCAAGACTGCTATAGGGGGTTTTTCATTGTATCTTTTCATGTGAACCAGCCTTTCCTGCATTTATAATATCTATAACATTGTTACATGCAAGAGAACGGCTCACATCCTACATAAAAAAGTAATGAAATGGAGAGATGATTATCTGTCTAATGAAAAATGGGCTTAGTAGGATTAAATAACTATTCTGTTGGAAAAAAATTATAGAAAATAGACAATTTTCAGGTAGTTAACTATAATTATCAGGAAAGCAGCGCAAAGGAACTGCTCAGTATTTTCATTAATGATTTGGATAATGAAATGGAGAGTATGTTTATAAAATATGTGGATGACACTAAGCTGAGAGGGTCCAAACACTTTTGGGAGCAGTGTTAGAAATCCAAATAAGATTGACAAATTGGGGAATTGGTCTGAAATCAATAAGCTAAAGTTCAGTAAAGACAAATGCAATGTACTTCACGTTGGAATGAAAAATCAAATAAACAGCTACAACATAAGAAATAACTGGATAGGTGGTAGGGCTGCTGAGAAGGATCTGGAAGGTATAGAGAATTACAAATTGAATATGAGCAAAAAATGTAATGCAATTGTAAAAAAGGCTAAAATTCTGGATTGTATTAGCAGAAGTGTCATGTGTAAATCACAGGAGGTAATGGTCCCACTCTATTCAGCGCTGGTGAGGCCTCAACAGGAGTATTACGTCCAATTCTGGGCACCACACTTTGAAAAGGTATGGACAAAGTGGAGCGAATCCAGAGGAGAGCATAAAAGGTTTAGAAAATCTGATCTATAAGGACATATTTTTTAAAAATGGGCATGTTGTTTGAGAAAAGAAGACTGAAGGGGGACTAGTTAACTGTCTTTAAATATGACAACAGAGTCCTGTGGCACTTTTAAAGACTAACAGATTTATTTATCGCATGAGCTTTCGTGGGAGAAAATCCCACTTCGTCAGACGCTTTGAAGATAGGAAAGTTACAGAGTGGTAGGAAATTAAATGCAGGGGAGTGTATGACTATGTCACTCATCTTGTGCACTGGGGTGAACTTTACCCTCAAAGTGGAGACAACTGGTTGATCTGTCAACATTTAGAAATAGAATGTTGTGCGGAAAGTGGAAAGAAGATGCAATGTATTCACTGCAGTCACAGCAAGCCCAGCCTAGCTACTGATATTTTAAATAGTGATGAACCTTCTTTTTGATCATCTTATAAATTTCTTCACTATTTTTAAGAATGGTGGGGTAGTTAAATTTAAATCACATCTGCCTTGACAAGCATCTCCTTGATTTCTAAGCTGAGCAGACAAATTTAAGAAATAACATTGAAAACTAATTTCTGAATGTCTTTTTTAACAATGAAAAATGTTCACATTTTTAACAACAAAAAACAATGAAAGATGAAAAATACAAAATAATCAGGAATGTGTTTTATTTGTTTTACAAATTTTGGTAATCAGTATCCAGATTTATAAGGTAATGGTTATTCCATTCCAAGACTCAGAGTATAAAAACTGCTTTCAGCTTCAGCAAATGCTCTTTGGTCCCTGCTGTGTTTCACTTAATAGCAAGAACAAGTGGATTCCATCTGTAACAGACCATGTTTTGCATATGAACTACTGCAAGGCAAAAGACAAAGCTCAGCATGGAATTCAAAATACTCTATTTTTACTTACGGACTATTGCTGGTTTCTTTTCAAACAACCCTTGCAGAAATGGGAGGCTGTGATTTAGAGCAAGTGTTGCTTTATAATATATAGTGCTGAAGTGAGGGGATGTTTGTCCTTCAACATTCTTTGATGTGTTTTATATGCATACACTTGAAAGTAATATAAACAAGACAGTATCCCTGAGGCATGAGCTTATCTTGCTAAGTACAACAGTAACCTTAAAATACAAGATCTGTGTATGAAATGTTAATTTGAAAATAACCTTACCACACTATTACTCTGGCAACATATAACTTGGACCCGGTCTACACTGCTGTCAACTTACATATGTTCCTTTACCCTGCCATCTTTACTGCACTATGTCAATGGAAGACACCTTCAAGTTAACTCAGCCTTATTCTTTTCGGCTATGTTTACACTTGTAATTTTAAGTCGACTTAACTAAGTTGACTTAAAGTTGACTTAGTTAAGTCGACTTAGCATGTCCACACTTAAATTAAAGTCGAGTTAGAGGGGAACTGACAAAGTCGACCTAGAGCGTCCACACTGGACACCTAGGTCGACTTCTAGGGGCTAGGAGGCAGGTCCATGGTGCCAGGGGTGCACCTCTTGCCCAGTGCCAGGGGGCTCAGCCTTTACTCCATTGTACCAGGGTACAATGGGGCAAAGGGGGACAGGGACCCTGGCAGGGCATGGGGCAGGGTGGGCAGGGCTCTGCCCTGCCCTTTGGAGGGGGCATGCCAGGCTCCCCCTCTGCCCCCCCCCCCGGTAGGGAGGGCAGTGTGGGAGTCCTGGAGTAGCCCTAAGTCGACTTAGGGCTACTCCAGGTCTACACTGGCTTAAGTCAACTTTAAAAAGTCGACTTAAGCCTAAAGTCGAACTAAAAGTAGGTTTAATAAAGTCGACTTAATTTTCATTAAGTTGACTTTATTTTCCTTAAATCGACTTAAGCAGCTTCCTTAAGTCGACTTAAGCAGCTTGCTTAAGTCGACTTAAGGAAACAGTAGTGTAGAAGCAGAGTAAATTAAGTCGACTTAAGCAAGCTTAATTTGACTTAAGTTACAAGTGTAGACGCACTGTTCAGGAGGGTGGATTTATTGCATCAACTGGAGAGCACTTCCAGCATCAATTGAACAGGTGTCCTTTGCCCACTCAATCAATCCTGCAGCATTGATCCATGCAATCCTGGCAGTGTCCTGTTACACCTCTAACACACTTTTAGCTACACATGCAAGCAAGCAGCACAACTTTCCTTTAACAAGTCTTCTACCAGCTTACCCAAAAACAAACAAAGAAAAAACCATGGAAAATATGCTAAGTATACAATTTTTAAATGATCACAACTCTGTCAAATCAAAATAAGCAGAATGCTCTGGGGCAATCATGAGGGCTATTATTATGCCAAATTTCATCTTCCTACTCTGCAGTTGTTTGACTGTTGAGATGTAGAAAGACAACAGAGTCCTGTGGCACTTTTAAAGACTAACAGATTTATTTATCGCATGAGCTTTCGTGACGAAGTGGGATTTTCTCCCACGAAAGCTCATGCGATAAATAAATCTGTTAGTCTTTAAAAGTGCCACAGGACTCTGTTGTCTTTCTACAATAGACTAACACGGCTACCCCTTTGGAATGTTGAGATGTAGTTAGGGAAAAAAAACCTGGTTTTGAAGTTATATATATAAAATAACTTTTTAACATGGAACATTTTTTTGAAGAAAAGTCATTTGGTTCAGCAAAATTATGCAAAAAGCAAAGACCATAAATAGCTTCTGTAAATAAACACTTGTAAAAAATCAAACTCCATCTTTTTGCCTGAGGCTTGGTTATTTCATAGGATCATAGAAACTGGAAGGAACCATGGCTGCGTCTATACTGGCAACTTAGGTCAATTTAAGGAGGCTTAGGTCGGCCTAAACACAGCCACATCCACACTGGGCTTTTATTAAGTTGACTTAAGCATTTCATTAAGATGACTTAAGGAAAGCTTAAGTCAACTTAACACCTGGTTTTAGGTCGACTTAAATCTTAAATTGACTTAAAGCCAGTGTGGACGAGGATTAGCACCTAAATCAACTTAAAGCATTAAATCGACTTAATAAAATCGACAAGGGGCTATGTCTACATTAGAAAAGTTAAGTTGATTTGTTAGATCGACTTAATAATGTCGACCTTAAGTCGACTTAAAGTTGACCTTGTTAAATCGACTTAACAAAGTTGACTTAACTTTTCCTAGTGTAGACATAGCCCATGAGAGGTCATCAAGTCAATCCCCTGCTCTCATGGCAGGACCATGTACCCTCTTAAGCCATCCCTGTTAGGTGTTTGTCTAACCTACTCTTTATTTATTGCTGCCTATACTAGTCCAAAGGTGACAACAATGCTTGATGCTTCTGAATTGAATTTAATCATTCCTGCCCTAGGTTGTGCAACGAAAACATCTATACATAACTGCCACTGACCGAAGGAAGATCATTCTTTGAAAATATTCATTGTTAGAGAGAGGGAGATGGAGCTTACATGAAAGTCCCAATGGTCAAAGAACATTAAATCTCATACATGAGCTAAAGAGGCAATGCTACTGTCAGCAATGGCTTTTTCCCAGCATTTTGTAGATTTAAATAAAAATAGGGCTACAGATAAAGTAAATCCTCCAATGGAATAGTCAAGAAATTTTCTTCTCATAAAAGCATTTTCCCCCAGCAGTACGTTGTCATAAATACTGCTGAGTTCAAATTTCATAGAGGAAAAGAACAGTTTTTGACAATCCTTATGTCAGCTAATATATCAAATACCATGACGTTTATTGAAAAAGCTCCTGCTGTGTTATGGCCTGTTCGATCACCCTACTTTTATATAGTGTATCTATTTAATGGGGCACAGAATATTCGTTGCGTTTCCTCCAGCTACCTATTCAATAAATCTGTACCTCTGCACTTTAAAAATGCCTATTCTAAATGAAACCTTCCTGGGAATCAGAACAATAAAGCCTACCAGTATGCTACATATTGTGATTCTCCATACCACCACTACCCTTGTTTTGTTCTATGCTTGCTATTGTTATTCACTGCATTTACTTGAAGGATCTCTCTCAGAAAGTGATATACGTGTTGTTGTTAGGTAATGTTAAAAAAGTGTTTGGTGCTGCTTTACCTAGTAATTACTTGTACAAAAATGGATATTTTTCTTATAGCTAAAAGTATTTTAATGTTTTTTTCCCCACCAGTGCAATAAATATCTGAGTTTTTCTGTGTTCTTCCCCTATTTCTCTCTATCCCATAATCCTCTGTGTGTGCCAATATAGCCATCTTCTTCTCAAAAGGATTCCTTAAGTACATTGGTCCACTGAGATTAAGGCCATGTCTATAGTGAAAAGTCTTCATCGAGCCTCATGGATCAATGAAGTGGGATCGATTGAGCAGCCAGGGCAGACCCACTCAATCGATGCCAGAAGTGCTCTCCCTTCAATGCAGTAATTCCAACTCTCCCATACGAGTAATGTTGTGTCAAATAGAGATCATTTCCTGTCGACGCAGGCGAATGACGATACCGCTGTAAGTGAAAGTAAATAAGTCAGTGGGAGATACGCATTCTGTGGCAAATAGATTGTGTATCTCCCGTCAACGTAGTGTAGACTAGGCCTAAGGCTATGTCTACGCTACCGCCTACATAGGAAAAATTTATGTCGCTCAGGATTGTGAATATTTCACACACACACCCAGAGCAACGTAAGTAAAAACAACATAAACGTTCATTTACACAACACTTTGTCAGAGGAGGTTCTCCCGTCGACATAATTTATGCCCCTTCTGGAGGTGACATTTTTAAGCCAATGAAAGACTCTCCCATTGGCATAAAGAATCTTCATCAGATACCCTTTAGTGCTTTAGTGCTGTGCATCTAGACGTGGCCTTGGTGAAAGATGTACTACTCATATGCATAAAAAATCTTTGTACAATAAGGGATGTGGGAACAGATCTTACATAGCAGTACCTCCATAATTTTTATTTTCCTCCACCATATGGGAAATGTGTTCTGTGCCTGGATTTATTCCTAATACAGGAATTATATTTGAGTGAAATATTATAAGCTTTTATAAGAAAAGGCACAAGAAGAGATTTAAGCATTATATTCAGACTATCCACCAAATTTTTCCTTTCTTTGTTCAAGCTCATATCTGTAAGCAATATCTCTTTGTAATATTTACCTTTCTTAAAGTAAATGTATGGATTGAAGTCTCAGATGTAGATGTAGGAGG
Organism: Pelusios castaneus; assembly: GCA_007922175.1. NCBI lineage: Eukaryota > Metazoa > Chordata > Testudines > Pelomedusidae > Pelusios > Pelusios castaneus. The sequence goes on from ML685883.1 coordinate 7,846,227, forward strand.
GTAATCTTAAAAGTAGCCTCCCCAAATGTACTTTCTCCCCAACAGTTTCCCTATTATCTCCCTCCACAGTCATTGTAATCACTAATAATCAGCAATTACATAAGTGAGTATATGAGCAGAAGAGAACTCTGTCTTCTGAATATATGGGGAGGGGGTTGTTTTGTTTTCCTTTGTTCTTTTTAGCAAATGCTTTCAGTGTAATACAAGAAAGAACTCAGAATTTGATTCTAATCTCATATCTGGGATTATATCATTTAACACTGGTGACATCCCTTTGGCTAATATAATATAGAGTTACTCCTGGTTTATACTAGCATAAGTGAAAATCTAATTGGGCTCATAGCTGGATACCTTCAGCCTTTGTTTTGTTCATCTGAGATATGTCTAGATTATATTGATCTGCGTTACAGAAATAAAAAGAAAACAACAGGAGTGAAATCTTAGCCAAGCCACATGGCCTTGAGTGTTTCATTAAGACCTAAATAAGGTTTTTAAGGAGTTTGTTTCATAGAAGCACACACCTGGATCATTTTTCAAATCAATAGAAAACCAGAAGTCAGAAGCATGCAGGAAAATGTCTTTAACTCATAAAGTAGACTACATAGCCAGAAGGAAAAAAATCATTGGCATGCTCTTGATTGAAAAGCTGATCAAATTTAGCTCAATTGTTGCTCGGCAGAGAGTTTCATCCAGGTGGGTGGGGGAGCCTGGATTAGAAAGTGAAAGGCAGAAAGCAGCACAAGAAAGCATTGTTTCAGTCATCTCAAGCTGCTAGGATCAATGGCTCTACAGGAGAAAAACTGCAGTGGAGTCACCATCATGCTACCAGCAGGTGCCTCTGTGGATGTCAGGTTAAAGGTCCACTTGTGTCACATTTCTGAGACAAAAGAAAGGGAGAGAAATTCTTCTTCAGTAGCATACAGCAGTCAAAGATAAATGCATGTATGTGGAGGAAAAACTGAGAATTCATCTCAGGAAGAAAAAAATGTGGTTCCATCTAGAGCTGACTTTGTAATCTTTATAAGCAAGTAGCGACAAGTGATCCACACAGTCAAGTTGAATGACAAGAAGAGGGATAGATTGTAAGCTCTAAACTAATGTAAAAGCAATGTTGTCACATTCATATTTCAGTTTAGGAGTTGTTAATATGTATTTTATATTGCCTTAATAAAATGACTTGATGCACTCCTTAGAGGACATTGCTAGTTCAATGTATGCTGGTTCATGGTCAAGTAATATAGTATATAGTGTTGCTATTCAATAACTGCTTCTGAACAGAGCAAACAGAGGCTAATTTCAAATAAACACTCTCAGACCTCACTACCTTGACATGAACAGGCAAAGGCAGACCCCGCAGTATAAAACCAGCCAGTTTTCTCAACACTGATTTAATAGAAAAGGAGGAGTGAATAAATATGGTTGCCCAGAATCACATCAATATGAAGCAGAATCCAGCATCTCAAGGATATGTTACAGCCTAGAGACTTTTACTCGATTAAATCCTTTATACTGATAGTACTCCAATATTCCTGATTGCTGCATAAACTATTAATATCTCCACTGCTGACCTTGCTATTCTTCTGTTTTCTGGAAGAAAATAATTATTACAAGACTGTCAGCTAATACAGAGACCTTCAATACTGAAAGATATGTCATATGACATCAAATAATATTCTCTGAAGTGTTAGGACTCTGTTTAGAATGCCCTTCACTTCCACCTTTTGCTTTCCTGGGAAAAGAAACATGAACTAAGAAGCTGACGGATTTTTGTTTGTTTGTTTGTTTGTTTGTTTGTTTGTTTAAAAAGAAACAGGATTTCAAACGTTGTTTGAAAAGGCTGGGGTTAATTTAAATCTCTGCTCAAGCTACAGAACATAATTGCAAATCTATGCATTTGTAAACTGGTTTTAGCTGAGTAGGGGCTTATTGTAGAGGCAAAGGGGCAATTTCAGTTCTATTCAGTACTCCCAACTTGATATTATGTGATAGAAAAAAAACCCCAGTCTAATGTTATTGGGACTGTTATTTCAATATTCTTGTTTGTGAATCTTTGGGTGCATCTACACTGGCAATTTAGGTCAACTTAAGGACGCTTAAGTCGACCTAAACAAAGCCGCATCCACACTGGGCTTTTCTTAAGTCGACTTAATAACACCTCCTTTTAGGTCGACTTAAGCCTTAAGTCAATTCCTTAAGTCGACTTAAAGCCAATATAATAACTTATGTCGACTTAAGGCCAGTGTAGACGGGGATTAACGCTAAGTCGACTTTATTAATATAAAGCCAATATAAAGGCTATCTCTACTGTTAATTCGACTTAACAAAGTCGACTTAAAGTGTAGCCAATTTGTTAAGTCGACTTAATAAGGTCGACTTTAAGTCAACTTAAAGTTGACCTTGTTAAGTCAACTTAACAAAGTCGACTTTGTAAGTATAGCCATACCTTTGTGTCTACATCTGATGGAGTTCATATGGTCTCTTGACTACGTACACTAAAGTCTATTTAGTTTGAATATGCTAGAGTCACTCACATTATTCACTTGCAGTGGAATAGATATGTCATGTATAAGCAGATGTAAGGATCAGAAACCTGAAAAACAGTACAACTGCAATCGTAGCTTCAATTATCAAGCTGTTCTTCCTCTGGAACAGAAATGACATGCTTTTTCAAATGTCTCTTTGCTCTTGATCATACCTGTTGACAATTAGGCAACCAAAAAGCATACCTGGAATGTGAAAGAAAGAAAAAGATACAGTTCAAAGCTGTTTCTTGCTGCTAACAAGAGGTTTATTAGAGTTCATGCCTCGAAGAACCATGAATCATGATGTACACAAGACAGCAAGCACATCACAGCATTGGTACTCAAGGAAGAAGACACAGTGACAAATGAGTGAATCAAATAGTGTCATAGGCTGTGAGCTAATCTGAGAAGTGTGCAGTCAATTGAAGAAGCACAACTGATTGTCATTAGTAGACTATGTAAATCTCTTTCTTGTATACTTAGGATAAGAAACACCTCAGTTTATATAAACAGTAGGAGCACAGATAATCAACTACTTCCTAGTTTTATTTTACAAATAGATGTAGACATTGCATTTTGTTTACCATCATTTAGAGGTCAAATTAATCATTGTTTTAAGCAAACCGGAACACCACTGAATTCAGAGGAGTAGCTTACGCCAGCAGTGACTTTGACTCGAACCTCTACATGTCTTTGCAAACAGGCAGTACCAAGTTATAAGTGTATTCTTGTTTTTCTTTAAGATCTATAAGAGTCAAATTTATTCCTAAAGTTCTCTCATAAGTCAACTGAATCAGTCACTTTAGACCAGTATCATGTGATATATTGGGGCAATGAATGAATTTTTGCTTCAGGCTGGTCTGGCATGTTGCAAAAATCCTTTAAAAGTCTGTTTTTAAGCTGCTGCACTGCTCAGAAAGTTTGAGCTCCTGAATAGAACTCCTTTTCATGGTGTTGATCAAACCATATAGTCTGAACCCAAAAAAAGCAATCAAGTTTTTGTTTACTACAATATTATAAGAAAAGTTGATTTGACCCTATTATTCTAATATTCTGACAAAGACATAAAGTTGCATATATAAAGCCAAGTATTTGTATTACAATTATGTGTTAAATAACAATTATACAACACCATATGCTTTTGAATATTATTACAGAATTTGCAAGAGGTATTGTGTATCATATTGCAATATATGATAAGAAAAAAATCCAGCTAATGCTATAGAAAAACAAGATGTTTTTGCCATATTTATATGGTCTTAAAATAATCTAGATTTAGCCAGGAAACCTGCATTCTTAACATTGGCACTCTACATGTAATTGGGTAAAATGTTATGCAGCAGTCAAAATACGGTGAAAAAGCAACACTTTTTTTAGTGTTTTAAAGTAAATTTTTATCATGTCGATTTATATTTTAATCCCCATGCCTCTCAAAATCAATTCCTTCATGCTGATTTTAAGACATTATTAATGATCAACCCTTCTTTCTTTATAACAACTGAGATAACAACTGCCCTCTCAAATTTTCCCTGAACATTTAGTGACTATTTGCAGAATCAAACTATTTACAAGGCACTGTACAAAACATTCAGGTAGTTATATAGCACAATGAAGTGTGGTTCTACACTGAAAAATAATGATGAAAAAGTCACTTTCTCATTCAACAGGTCTTCTCCCTGTGGTTTTTAAGGGTCATAGTTGTCCTTTACTAACAGAAAAAAAAATATGCACTGTTAGCAATGAAGTTCTGGATGAGTGAAACAGATTCTGTAGATTTCATATAAACAGCAGAACTCATGAATTAAGTTCTAGCATATTTTTCTTATTGGTGAAGCACTATTCAGAGAAAAATAAGTTTCAATTTCAGATCCTGAGTAGAGATTCAAGCTGGTAACTAACAAAAATACCCATATATTTACTTGTGAACTGAAAAAATTTGATCTGGAAGTCATTGGCAAGAGATATAGATTCGCACTTCAAAACCATTAAAGGAATTGTTTGTGGGCTTATTCATACATCTGGTTTTTAGAGGTAAAGGAGCCAGTTTATTATTCATTAATTATTGGAAATATTAAATGGCAGATTTTAAAAATTCCCTCACATTTTGCTCATAGATATATGTAGATAAACTATTATTATTGTTATTATTTTGTTGCTATTACTGTAGACCTTAGGATCCCTAGTCATGGAATTACATGTCTTTAGTGGATTAGCTATCAGTTAAAAAGCATATATGCACAATGTTTGATATACTATGCCAATTTGATGATTTGTCAGACTACACTAGAAGAGGAATGACCAGAGAAATATGAACTGTTCTTCAGAGTCAATATCTACCATTATTTAATGTATATTACCAGCAGAAAACAGATTGAATATGCCAGCTAATTGACTATATGGTATCCAAATACTTGGTCACCCCTGTGTAAATGTTAGTGAGCTAATTTCAGATAAATTAAAGTATCTCTATTTTTTCAAGTCAGATATGCCCATGTTGTCTAAAAAGAAAGTTTATTTTACGGTCTCTGATTATGGTACGCTTTATTAAACTTAGTTTTTAATGGTTCACTCAGTACATTCAGTATTGATTTAAAGACGCCAGGTGAGGAAGAAACCGTAACATGCCAAGGTAAATTTCAGTTGTTAAATACTCTTACTTTAAAAAGTGCACCTTATTTCAAGTCAGAATTTGTCATGTTTTAGCTTCCAGACTTTGGGTCTTGTTATGCCTTTCTCTTATAGATTGCAGAGTCTTCTGGTCTCCAAGACCAAGTCACCTCTTAGCCAGCTCTAGGATAAACTAAATAAATTAAACTTTTTAAGTCTTTCACTGTAAGGCATGTTTTCTGCACCACAAAATGCCATCCATCTACATCAATGGGTGGGGGAACTTAATAGAGCCAATTGTGAGAGGGGGACAGTCTAAACGGGAGGGGAAGCAAACCGAGCAGATACTCATCAAGGGTGCATCTACACTTACAAAAAAAGCCATGTCCACACTGGGCTTTCCTTAAGTCGATTTAAGAATTTAAGGAAAGATTAGGTCGACTTAACACCTCATTTTAGGTCAACTTAACGCTTAAGTTAACCTTATTAAGTTGACTTAAAGCGTTAAGTTGACCTAAAATGAGGTGTTAATAAGTCAACTTAAAGTCGACCTTATTAAGTCAACTTAACAAAGTCGACTTAACTTTTCTTGTGTAGATATAGCCCAAGGGACAATAGAGTCTATGGCACCCATTGGGGGCATCTGGAGATGAAGATGACTGACTAGCTGGCATTCCCCAGCTTCTAGGATTTAACCCAGGGTTAGGGATTATATGGAATCTCTTTTGGCTCTGTTGCACTAGTCCACCCTACTCACCTGTACCAGGATTTGGAACCCAACCTGACAGATGCTGTGGTTCTACTCAATTGGGAGAGGCGTAGAGAGGTTTTATTTTTGCCTTCCTCATAGCACCTTCAAGCCACAGTGGATCAATTAGGAATGTGCTTCATACCTAACTGAGGTACGGGGTGGAATTGTTTATTTGTTGTCCCAGCAGGTTTCCAGTTTGGCTAAGAGAATAAAATGAACAGTTCCCAGAGGTAAAAGACCTGGGATTTTGGTGATGGATCTTTCACTGATGTGATAGGGTGAGATCTTGTGGCCTGAGTGGGCCATGGTCAGCCATTGTGACCCTTGCAGTTTGAAGTCCCCAGCCTGCTGCACTTCTGTTCCTGTCACAGAATGGAGGATTCTAGGATTCAAAGATAATAATCCTGGGGAAAGGCTGAGGAGAGCATGCCCATGTTATGGGTTTTACAGTAAGGAACCCTGTACCCCTACACTATAACCAATGAAATGCTTGGTATAGCAGAGGTAATGCCTCTCCCTTGTGTAAAGTTGTGGCCTGCTGCTTAATTCTGTCCATGCATCTTTCTTCATTTTGCTGCTATGTCCACATCAGTTGTTCTTGTAGCTCTTTTCTGAATCTTTTCCAATATTTCAACATTAATTTGGAACAATTTCTTCAGGGGTGAAATTCTGGCCATACTGAAGTCAATTGCTTCATTGGTTATCCAACATGACTCATAAATTCTTTCAGAGTCATTGATTTCACAGATACAGTCCTGTAAGCATTGTTTGTTCCTAGTTATATGAACTTGCATTTGAATGCATTCACCCACATTTAAAGATAAGATTTACTGAGTGGAGGATTGTACAGTGGTACACAGAAACAAGAGAAACAAATTAAAAGACAAGTTGTTCTAGGAAAGATTGCAATATTCTGTAGTTTGCCTACTAGATATCAGATTTTTCTAGGTCATTTGAAAGTATATGATGGGAGGAGACAACCCTGTTAACAATAAAGAATGTTCCTTCACTGCATTGTTGCCTGAAAACGATTTCTCTTTTTCTGCTAAAGACCAAACTTTCTGTCTGATCCACATTGGGGACCTCTGCTCTGATATTCTGTTATACTTATATATGCTCATCTACCACTCATGTAAATAGGAGTTCCATCTGGGTAGGGACAGCAGACCGTTACAGTGGAGCTATTATTAAGTGGATCTATTTTACAACATTCTTAACAATTGAAGTATGATCTTTCTTCTTTCAAAATGCCAAAAGGTGTGAATTTTGGTAATAGAAGTGGAAATTTTGAACCTCATATCTTCCTCTTTCAACTTTTTAAATATACCTTTGTAAAAGCAATTTTGAAAGTGGCAAGCTTGAAAGAGCCTTTAAAATCCTTTAGTTAAGAGCTCTGTCAAAAAAAAGGGCATGTTTGTTAAAAATCTCCTCACAGAGTAAATTATCTTTGAAAAATATATTCTTTAAAACCATAATTTAAAACCATAATCATGTACTTCTAAAAACCTCTGTTCCAATTCAGAGAATTTACTGTTCTGGGCTTGCAGCTCAACTCAAAAAGCTGGAAACTTTTTTGAGCTAGTTAAATTATTTTTAACAATCTCATCTTTTTTCCCCCTCTTTTTCCAAAGCTTGAGGGTTTACAGCTTAATTTTTTTTAAGTTAGTATTTCATTTTTTCTAGTGCAGATTCAGGGTTAAATCCCTTGAGGGAAACTGAGCTATTTATTTATGGTATTTATGTTCTGTAGAATGACCACATTCTTGTTTGTATAAATTCAAGTTTCCATTTTCTGTTCAAATGAACAAAAGCCTTTAATCTATTCCAATTTGAACTCTCCTTGTACATGATCCCCATGGTCAGTTGTGCATATATTTATATCACATAGGTCATCTCAATACTATCACTTACACTTCTGTATTTCATAAATCTTAGAGAAAAGCACCATTTTTAAAAATTATATTTGAATTCTCTCGTATAATCAGAGTTGTATAAGGCCCATAGAAATTAAAGAGCAAAAAAAAACCCCAGAGAGTAACTTAAAAGAAGATCAAGAAGCAAATGTAGTAAGATGAATTTATTTTACACAACATATATGATGATGTGAGGGTGCTATAATATTTTGAAACCAGCATAAACCAACTCACTCTGGCATGCCAAAAAACAATGGGAGCTGATTGATGTAAAACTCTTTTGAAAATCTGGCCATGGATGTACTTCAGGCTGACACTCTGATAATGCTACAGTAAAAATTAAAGCAAATTCTGGAACTCCTCAAGAATGCAGGATACCAGTTTAGTGATTTTTTTTCAAGTGTCCACTGGGGTCTCTTGCTACAACACATGATCATGAGTTTGTAATGTGCGTTCTTCAAGTGAAATTCACCAATCTGAGCTCACATATAGATAACCAAAAATTAATCAGAGACTAACAATTTTTAATCCTTCATGAGCTAAGGAGGATTCATACTGGTCACATACAGATGGAAGGATTTATAGCTCTTTAGTGTTTAAACTTATATCAGAGTATCCAGACATACTGTTACACAGGTTTAACTAAATCTATATAGATCTATAGATTTAACTATTGTGATGGAGTCAGACCTGAGAGCTACTGGAGGGTTGCTATGTTAGCCCCAGACTTAGCGAAGCCCTGTTCCCAATTAAGGCACCTGCCTCCAATTAAGGCACCCAGAGTCAGTTGGAGCAGCTGACACCAATTAAGAGTAACAGTTTAAAAGGCCCCTATTGCAGCCCGGTGGTGAGGGAGTTTGGGTGTCTTGTTTGGAGGTGGGGGTAGGAGCAGTGTCTCTACCCCAGTGGCCTGTGGGGTAAAGAACCCAGCGCCAGGGCAGGAGGGACTGAGGAGCCAGCACTAGGGGGTTGGAGGGGGGAAGACTGTGCCTCAGCTGGCTGCCACAACCTGAAGTGCAGGACCCACGGGGAACTGAGAGCACTTGGTTTGCCACACTATATATAGATTTATATAAATCTACATATTTAACTAAATCTATATAAAAGTTTAACCAGTGAAAAATCTCTTTGAAGCCAAGCCCTAAGTATAATATTTTGGAATATAAAATAATTCTAATAATTAATCCCTACACTAAATATAATGGATAGCTGTATATCTTTTCCACCACCACATGGGTCATCAGCGGGGTTTGCAACAACTGTCAAATCCACAACATAAACTTCTTCCACTTCACCTGTAGAAGTGACTGGTGTGAGGGAAAGCATCGCGTTCTCTGTGTGATGCAACTCATGACACCACAGACCCATCATCACTGGATTTCACCAGTATTTGTGAAGCAAGAGTATAAATCAGGATAATTGGTGTCAGTTCTTGGTTCTGGAAGCACATTTTGTTCTTGTGATTATGTACACTATGGCAAAATATAACTGTTTCAGTCCTTTTTCGGTCATAGGCAGGGAAGAAATGTGTGGATGTATTAAAAAAAATGCATATGTCTGTGCCGTTTGAGTGGAAGAACCTGATTTCTGAAAGACAACAGAGTCTTGTGGCACTTTTAAAGACTAACAGATTTATTAGTCGCATGAGCTTGCGACTAATAAATCTGTTAGTCTTTAAAAGTGCCACAAGACTCTGTTGTCTTTCTACAATAGACTAACACGGCTACCCCTTTGGAATTTGACTGATTTCTGAAGTATCTGGAAAGCCTTCACTCTCTGTATGTGTTCTAACTGCTAAATGGGGCAAGTCCCAAAGGGATAGTCATGTTAAAGGGGGCAGATTGCTAGTGTGAATTATGAAAGTATCTAATCTGAGATTTTCCTCTAGAAGCGTGGCAATATGGAAAAGATTTATTATCTACTCTGGTAGAGCCTTGAATTCATTTTTTATCTCTGCATGAAGTGCCCTTGTACCATTTTGTTCTCTGTGAAATGGGTAATTGATAGGTTCTCTCCAAAATTTGAAACTTTGGCCACTGAGCTAAAGTTCATTGCACTGTGTAGGTTCCTACCTCCTGCAGATTATTTTGAGACTGCATGCATCAGAGGCCAAATCACATCACTTATGATAAATTCACAAGAGCTGGAAACACTGGATAATATTAACTGGTGTTCAGTCTCTATTTAAGTTCATGTGATTTTTAATTATCCTTGATTTTTTCACAGTGCAGTCTCTAAATGTATATATTATTGGGGAAGGAGAAAAACTGCTGTTAAAGTATGCAAAAGATAATATATTCTGTAGAGGGTAATGAGCTGCATTGTATCACAATGTGTATGGTGAGAAATCTTAATACAAGGGGGTTGGAAAGCTTTCTTTTTTTCTCATCTTATAGAGTTCATAGAGATTTCCTTCATTTCCCAAAGTTCATAAGTAGCACTGTGCTACATACAAGTCAATCTGCAGACAACAGAGTACATTCATCATCCTCAATTACCCTTGTGTAATCCTGTTCATTTCAATGAGAGTTTTGCTCAAATAACCAAATTTCCCAAGATTAGGTCCACTGAGAAAACACTAGACTGCACATTTTTCTTCTGCAATATTGCTACTGAGTTTTGGTTTTAAATTTTAAAAGTTACTATAAAAAAATTCCTAGTCTTGCCCAGATTCCCTTTACCATGCTTTAATTTTTTGTATAAAGATAAAAAGGGGTTGTTTACCCCTATTCTTGCACTCATGATCCTCTTATTTAGTATCCCCAGATGATCTGTACGTTACTTACCTCTGTCAATATTCTTGTATTAACTGCAATGGGAGTTTAGCCTCAGTAAGATATTTGGTTCTATTGTTTTAGTTTCCTAACCAAACAATATAACACAATGAAGAAGAAATTTCTGCCTAAATTGCACATACAAACTAAGCATGTTTTCTCATTAAAAATAAGGTGTGCAAGTAAATGTGAATCTGTAAATGGGGAATTATGAAGACAAACTCGTGATTGCTTGTTATTGTCCAGTTCTCCATGATCCATGAAAAATAGGCACATTTTTACATGCAGCTATGGAGTGACCATTTTAGCAAAGCTTTCAGAGCCTCTTCCAACATCCTTGTTGGTTTCATAAATGTAAAAAAAAATTCAAAGTCCCCTTGCAAGGAGACCCATACAAATCCTAAGCACAACACTGAGAGTTAGAAATGCTAAATATCTCCTGAGCACTGTTCCTCCAGGCATCGTAGACCCTACACAGTGTTTAAATTTCAAAAGCTGATCTTGCAGATGATAATAATTGGATAAATATTAATAAGGGGGTGGAGGAGCGCTGTACAAAGCATCATTTTTCTTGTGTCCGATTTAGTGTCTGTGAATTGAATCCTTATAGTGTATCCATCTCTGAACCTGGAATAATAACTGTTTGTTTAAAAAGTCTGCACATAAGTACATGGAAACAGTGACTTTAAGTGCCATTAAATATTGGTGGTTGTTATAGGTGCATCAGGAATGAGGCTAAAGAGTTGCCACACTCCTGTATGTGTATAAATCACCAAACATGACAAATGTGTTAAAATTTCTAGGAACAGTTAAGCTTGTTAAGCAAACAACAAAAAGAAGTAGTAAACTGGAATGCCTGACTTAACTTCTATTTTTGACTCATATTATTGAGTTTGATGTGGGGGGGGGCGTGAATGATATATCGTGACCTGCTGGTGTAGTATATGCCATAAATATGAAAGTCTTGGCTGTTGCATTCATGGAATGAATACCTTACTGATTTCCTTATATAAGGTAGGTTTCAATTGTGTTGCTTCAGAAAGAGTCATGGAGTACTACACTAGAAACATGTCAAGGGAAAGATGCCTGGGAACCCATTGGAAGACAGTGGAGCATTGTGACTCTATGAGGGGCACAGAACTGGCAGAAGAGCAATAGGCTGCAGACTTGTTTTTCACGTGTGAATGAAGGGCAGTGACTTTGAAGATGCCTTTGAGGCTTTATGAGGTTTTTTGAAGGCGGATAAGATGAAGGCAGAGTAGATCACAGGTTTCTAGGAGCCTGAAGAGGAAGCCTATTGAAGAGAGACAGGAAAGGAATCTTTGACAGTTTGATTCAGATAAATGTCCAGACTTTTTGTGCTTTATGAACCAAACTTAATAGTACTCAGTGGTCTATTCATTAATAATTTTAACTGGAAACAATAACACAGCCTTTACTACAACACCGTGACTGGTAGCTCTTTAACCTGTGATCTATTTGTTTGTTATTGATGAGAAACACTCGTTGTGTGGTACCATCTGGAGTGATATTACAGCTGAAGAAGAAAAAACTGAAAATGTATATACTGTATGACAGTTCTAACTAAAGGTGTAATTCCTGCTATTCCATGGGGGAAGGAAATGTCAATTTTTATTAATGGCTGACTTCTCCTGAGGACAAAATAGCTCTGTAAGAGTATTATGACATGTTGGGAATTATCAAATGTTACAGAAAGTTAATGCTTGACTTTAGGCCCCGCAGACTGCATTCTTTTTACAGCCTGCTGATAATTGCTTATTTATTTTTCTTTGATTTCACGGGTTTTATTATCATAGAGTAAGGCTTAGCCTGATGCGGTGAAAATCAGATTAAAAACAGTTCACTTCATCTGCTTCAGTTTTCATTACAATTCTTTAAATAATACATTAGTACACATTACATCTGACATATCCAGTGGTATGACTCTGGTCCTGTTCTGACCTGCTCAACCTATCTATATACATGGTAAGACCAAGTCATGCATTAACTTTAGCTCAATATGAATTGGACTTCCTCTGTTATAATCATGAATGTTCTTAATGCTTTCATGGGTTTCTATGAACCCTACATGCTACTAATGCCATTCTTAATATTTTCAGCTCTGCTATAAGGATATACCTTTATGAGATTATGTAAAATAAATTTGCTTGGCATGCAGATTTATATAACCTGAATTCTGAGAAAGCATCAAAACCTTAGAAAAATGACTTGACATACTGTCTCAAAACAGCATAGATAAATGGGTTGATCCATTGGTTTGAAATTACTGTGTCAGGAAAGATTTCCAGAATATACACCTCATCCAAATGGGGAAGTGAGGAAAGAAAGAAACAATTGCCTTTCACAGGAAAAGAGTCAAGGAACAAAATGAGGGAAGATACATTATGTAGCCTTATTCTATTGTGAGGCGACACTGTCAGAACTTGCAACCTAACATACAGACTAGGTCAATGTTTGGATGGGAAATCACTAAGGAAAACCCAAGTGCCAAGGGAAGCATTGTTGGTGATTCAGCAAATAGTACTCCTCTCACTGAGTCGATTCTGATCAAATACCCCAGTAGGGTGTTAAAGAGCACTGAGATTGGTGGTATCAGGTCAAAGGACTATTGCATGGCACGTCTGTAATATACCTTTGTCATTTGATATGGGCAAATTATTTGTCATTTCCAGCCCTCAGTTGTTCAATCTCTATTAAGCAGCTGTTGACTTTCTCCTGGGAGAAGGCTGCATTTCAGTGGTATGTACACAACAGGGTCACTTTGTAGTTTGCATGTTGATTTATTAATTTGTAGTTGTAATGTAGTTGCATAGTTAAGGGAAAGGTGAGCTTTTTACTTAAAGCAGATATTAAACCACATTGTCATATATGAAGAACATAGCATATCCTCCTCAAATTACAGCATTTATTTTGAGTATAAATGAATTTTCCGAGAACTTGCAAATAAATGTTAATTAATTAATTAATTAATTAGTTTAATTACTTTTAGATGGTTTCTTTAAGAAATTTAGCAGCCAATGTCAAAATATATTTTGTCCCAAATTACCTAATGGCAAAATAATATGTTCTTCCTATGTAGTTAAAATTTACTGACATCATCTTGTATGCCATCTACATTTGAATCTTTTTTGTAATCAATCATAATATTTTTTGCCGTTTTTCAAAATCAAAAGTTTATTTTTCAACAGAGACTCAGAATAATATTCTTCTATTGAACATTTCTCAAAGAACTTCTTTCAAAGCTGCTGCCATCTCCTATTGATCTCAATGGAAATGAGACCAAGCTGCCCTCATGGAAGATGGTGGCCTCTGACAGTTTAGAGAACCACCATCTTTCTTTAGGGCAGTGTAGCTTCACCTCCATTACAGTACTCCCAAAAAGAGATGATGGTTTTTATTTTGAAAGATGACAGATGTTCATGGAATTCTCTGTAGAAGAATATTATTTGTCAGGCCTCACTGGAAAAGAAACATTTAGGTAGGAAGAATAAAGAAAGAATAAATAATATTTTGGTGTTTATAAGCAAAGGAATATAAGGAGATGGAGTAAGGGGAAAACTGTGTGTGTACCTGTGCAAAGGAATATGGATGTCAGATACTGGTGGAAACTCCTACTTCTGGATGCTTTCTGCTGCTGTTATGGGGTACTGTAATCTGAACACAATGGTAAATCCAGCCTAAAAATAAAGACTGGCAAATATATCTTACAATGTTTAGAAATGTGTTATGGTAGGCAGCTTTTTGGGATTCTTGATTAGTGTTGATGTATAACATTTTTATTTTTAACAAACCAAGGAAGTCTCTGGAGAAAAAACTTTTAAAATGGAATTGAAATTGAAAATGTATTGGAAATTTAAAGTTAAAACCATCGCAAGGATGTTGTTATAATCTCAAAAGCAAGCATCAGAAACCCTGAATATTCAGAGTTAAATTTTTTTAAAGTTAATTTTTTCAAAATATAAATATGTTACAGTATGAAAATAGGCAGTTAAGATGCCCAAACAGTGTAACTCTGACCTACAATGATTTAATAAGGGAAAGGAAATCTAACCTCTTTAAATATCAGTGTAATCTACTTGGAAACTAAAAACATTGTTTGGCATTAATTATAATCATATGGCTATTGCATGCCATCAAAGAGGGGAAAAGTTAAGGTTGGCTTAAGTATTTCTTTCCATACCTGAACTTGTTTGGATTTCTTTTTGTAAATCTTGGCTTTAATGCAACAGGGTAAAATCATAGCCCAACTGAAATAATTGAGAGTTTTGATATTGATTTAAATGGAGCCAATATTTCATTCAGAATTCTTGAACACCCAGAAATCCAAGTACCCTCTGTGGTTGTGCTGGGCGGTAGGTGTTCTTATTGATGTTGTTATGTATCCGACACAGATGTCTGCTTGGCTGCATGTATGAGTCTTTGTATGCATGCTCCCTCTGGATTACCCCTGGCTCAGATCTTTAAGTGGGGACTCTGTTAGCCCGGTGATCTAGAGCCTGGCTTGGATCTTAAGCAGGGACTGAGTTAGCCTGGTGATCCTAAGCCAAGGTGCTCCTTTGGTTAACACTTTGGGTTACCGTTAGCTCAGGTCTCTCATGAGGACTTAGTTAGCTCAGTGACCTTAAGCTTAGGTGTACCCTGTGTGCAAGAAGTACTCTGGGTTACCCTTAGTTCAGGTCTTTTGTGAGGACTCTGTTAGCTCAGTGACCTTAAACTTAGGCGTACCCTGTGTGTGAGAAGTAAATTGAGGCAATACTCATGATCGAAGAAACCAACATGACCACGGATCCTTGTAGAAACGAAGGTACCAGGCTAGGCTTTACTGCAATGTAACACAATGGCAAACAATCTATCTCAACAGATTTTTTGGCAGCATTCATGCTCTCAATGCAACAGAAGAGCTCAACTGACAGCAGGATTCTCCGTCATCCTCTCAGGCTGCACAAAATCTGGGCTCTCAGGCTGTTGCTTTTATACCCCACTCAAACCTACTGACTTGGCCCCCTTTGGGGTACAAGTGTATCTTGATTGGTTTACATACCCCTTCTCTGATGTCACCTATAGATCTGATAGGTGCATGCATCATTGGACATTTCCATCCATCAAGGTGTCAGATTTGACAGTGCCATTGCCTTTAGACTTGGCCAGAACGTTCCCTTCAGGTTTGACCGAGATATTACCCTCAGGTCTGACCGAAACATGACCTTTATCTCCTTGGCGCTAGGCTGACCCAATGCCTCCTCCCTTTCGGGTGCCTTTCCACTCTTGCTGTAGCTGAGTTAACTTCTTGCCAATTTCTGTGATGTCAGACTACTCCTGTCAACTCAACCATTTATCCAGCTCAGGCCTGCTGGTTTGATGTGCTTCACTAGTCCTTAAGCCTTATTCCTGATCATTTCTACTTGTCTTTTTAATTTAACCTTTTACTTTCTCCTATACCCTCAACATTGATTTCGGGTGCTAAAGAAATGTGAGATCAAATCTATAAAATACAGGATCTGTGCTAAAGTAAAATGAAGCTCCCTGCTGTGTTTTAGTTAGCTGTGATGTGGACTGTTACAGAAGAAATGCAGAATCTAGAATTCAGGTTCTGGAACATAACATATTTAGCCTGAAAAAAATTATCTTACCTCATTAGAAGTGCAGCTCTGATTAAACCAATGTAACAAAAAATGAGCTTAACATTTTAAATGTTGCCAGGAGTATGGGGAATAAACAGGAAGAACTGGAAGTAGTTCATAGTCTAAAATAAATTATTACTTAATTGGCAGCAGAGTAACATGGTGGGATATATCTCAGGACTGGAATACTGGTATAGAGGGATATAGCTTTTTCAGGAAGAATGGGTAGTGGAAGAAAAAGGAGAAAGATGTTGCAGTGTACATCAAAAATATTTACATTTGTTCTGACATCCAGAAAGAGGTGGAAGGCAGACCATTTGAAAGTCTCCAGTTGAAGGGGGGGGGGGGGACTTTATGGTAGGAATCTACTACAAGCCACAAAATCAGGAGGGGAAGGTGGGCATTTCTGGAATAAATGACAGAACTATCCAAAACACAAGACCTGATAATAATAGGGGACTGTAACTACTTAGACATCTATTGGGAAAAGTAATACAGCAAAACACAATGTCCAGTAACTTCTTAGAATCATAGAATAATAGGGTTGGAAAGGACCTCATGAGGTCACCTAGTCCAATCCCCTGCTAAAAATCAGGACCACTCCGACTAAGAATGAGTTGGGGACAATTTTTTTGTTTCAGACGGTCAAGAATGTAATTAGGAGGCGGCTGTTTTAGACAAGACTCTGATTAACAGGAAGGAATTGGTTCCAAGATATAAAGGTCAAAGGCAATTTGGGTGAAAGTGATCATGATATGATAGATTTCATGACTGTTAGGAAAGGAAGGAATGAGAGTAGTAGATTAAGGACAATGGACATCAAAAAAGGAAAAGACATTAACAAACTCAGAGAACTGAGAGGTAAGGTCCCATGGGAAGAAAATTTAAGGGAAAAAAAAGAGTTCATGAGAGCTTCTAGGTTCCCAGAGACAATATTAAAGGGGCAATAGCAAACTATCAAGGTGTAAAAGAAAGATAGGAAGAATACTAAGAGGCCAATATTGCTCTATCAGGAGCCTTTTCTACCATTTCTAGGTGGAGTTCCTCAGGTATTGGTCTTGGGACCAATCTTATTTACCCTTCTTACTGATCTTGGTACAAAAAGTGAGAATGTGCTAATACAGTTTGTGAATGACACAAAGCTGGGAGATATTGTTTATAGAGAGAAGAACGAGGATGTCAAAGAAGAAGACCTTGTAAACTGGAGTAATAAAAAAAGGATGAAATTTAAAAGTGGACAGTGCAAGGTTATACATTTAGGAACTAATAAAAGAATTCTATAAACTGGGGACACATCAGTTGGAAGTGGCAGAGAAGGATATGGACCTGGGCATACTGGTTAATCACAGGGTGACTATGACTCACCAATGTGACGTTGCTGTGAAAAAAGCTAATGCAGTCCTAGGGTGCATCAGGCAAGGTATTTCCAGTAGAGATAGGCAAGTATTAGAAACATTATACAAGGAGATAGTGAGACCTCATCAGGAATACTGTTTGTAGTTCTGGTCTCTTAAGAAAGAATTCCAACTGGAACAGGTGCATGGAAAGGATAGTAAGATGATCTGAGAAATGGAAAACTTGTCTACTGATAGATTAACATGATTTATTGGAGGAGAGTCAACATTGTTTTTATAAAGGGAAATCATGTCTCACCAATCTACTAGAATTCTTTGAGGAAGTCAACAAGCATGTAGACAAGGATGATTTAGTGGTTATAAAAACAATAGAGTCCTGTGGTACTTTTAAAGACTAACAGATTTATTTATTGCATGAGCTTCTGTGGAAGAAAATCCCACGTTGTCAGATGCTTTGAAGATGGGAAACTTACAGAAAGTGCCACAGGAGTCTGTTGTTTTTCTACAATAGACTAACACGGCTACCCCTTTGGAGCTTAGTGGTTATAGTCTACTTAGATTTTCAGAAAGCCTTTGACAAGTCCCTCACCAAAGTCCCTAAAGCAATGTAACTGGTCATGTGATAAGAGGGAAGGTCCTCTCCTGATCAGTAATTGATTCAAAGATAGGAAACAAAGGGTAGGACTAAATGGTCAGTTTTCAGAATGGAGAAAGGTAAACAGCGGTGTCCCCCAAATTTCTGTACCAAGACCAGTACTGTTCAGCATGCTCGCTGCTACACTGTTTAACGTCCACCCCCGGGGTGTTATTCATCGAGGGTTGCAAGCGGACGAGGGTTCTTTTGGCTGTAGGGATAATAGCCCTACCTTTGTCCGGTGACTGATTGGAGGCCCTTGATATTACACAGGAGGTCAGGAGATATGCACAATAGAGGGTTGAACCGAGCCAGCTGATAACCCAAACTAATAATATGGGAACTGAGTATTGCTCCCATGAGGGAAGAAATGAGAATGAGAGGGGAGCAAAGGAAGTTAATAGTGACAGGAAAAGTATCAGAGGGATCAAGAGAGTTGTGAATAAAAGATTTATTTTTAATTCCCATGATTACAAGTTTGAGGCTTTCGTTTCCTGTTTAAAAAACCTTTCAAAGAGTTACAAACAATAGTTATGCAATTGCAGATAATATGTGCCTATGTTTCTTTATTTTTATGCTGCAGCAGGTCTTAAAGGCAAAGATTATGATTAGGACTCAATGGCCCAGGTTAAATGCTAAAGCTATTCTTATTATACTTCATGTAGCTCTCCTCTTACTTCCAGGGGGACACGGTCTACCTAACCTGTCCTCCCAGGTTCAGGGGTTCTAACTGCATGGTCCCTAACCTAATCCCTAGGCAACCTGTCCTCTCAGGCTCCGTTGAGGGTGCTAAACTACTTCAGTCCTTGCCCCAGGACTCGGGGGTGCTAAAATCTTCCCGTTACTGTTCCAATGTAGCTACTATGAACCAGCCTTCACCGAGGTCTGATTAACCTTCTTAGAAGTTTCCTTGTGCTTGTAACTAGTTACTCACCAGGCTCCCAACCACCGTGTCAGTTCCGTCACACCTAGGATCGGGGTCTGACCGTTCTTCATCCGTTCTTCTTGTCAGTCCCGTCACCTGTCCGGATTGGGGGTGCTGACTATTCTACCCTAGCTACGGTAGTCCCCACTGACTATCGCAGCATGAGCCGCGGGGCGTCTTGAGACTACCGAGCCTGGCTTTGAACAGTCCCCACTTGCTTTTGACACAAGGGCAAGCCCAGGTATCAGGGCGTCTTGAGACTGTTCTGCCTCTGACTGACTCTACGGGGGTCCAGGGCTGACTTTTATAGGGATTTAGTCCCTCATGCCCCCACCTTTGTTTTCACACCTTTTGCAGACGAGCTCCTTGCAACTTAGTTTGCAGGTCTTTTGCGGACTATGTGACGTCTGAGTTCTTGGCATAGGTTCAAGTGAGTTGTTGCTGGGCAGAAAAGACCTTTGAAGGTTGGTTCAGGCTTGGACCTATCTACTATAAGCTAAACTTACTTTATGCCTAAAATTCTAGCAATTACCCTTAATATCCCCACTTTCTACACAACATACCCATAAATGATCTTGGAAAAGGAGTACACCATGAGGTGAAAAAAATTGCAGATGATACAGAAGTACTCAAGATAATTAAGGCCAAAGCAGACTGCTAACAGTTATATGGGTATCTCACAAAACAGGGTGACTGGGCAACAAAATTGCAGCTGAAATTCAGTGGTGATAAATGCAACGTAAAGCACATTGGAGAACATAATCCCAGCTATATAAAATAATGGGGTCTAAATTAGCCATTACAGCTCAAGAAAGAGAACTTGAAATTACTCTGGACAGTTATCTGAAAACATCCACTCAATATGCAGCAGCAATCAAAAAAAGCTAACAAAATGTTGGGAAACATTAGGAAAGGAATTGATAATAAGACAGAAAACATCTTACTGCCATATATAAATCAATAGTGCACCCACATCTTGAATTCTGCATACAGAACTGGACCCAATATTTTAAAAAAGATATATTGGAATAAGAAAAGGTACAGAAAAGGACAACACAAATGGTTAGCTGTATAGAAAAGCTTCCATATGAAGAGAGATTAATAAAACTAGGACTTTTCAGCTTGGAAAAGAGATTACTAAAAGAAAATTAGATAAAGTACTATAAAATCATGGTGTGGAGAAAGCAAATAAGGAAGCATTATTTGCTCCTTCTCATAACACAAAAACTAGAGGGTCATGAAATAAAATTAATAGGCAGCAGGATTATAATGAACAAGTTGACTTAACAAAGTACACTAATTCAACTTAGTTAAGTCAACTTAGTCCACTTTGTTAACGTGACCTAACTGCCCTTAAGTCAATTTAATAAAGTCGATTTAAGGGTTACTCACCGTCCACACAGTCCGTAAATCGACTTAAGGAGTTCACTTAAGGCTTAAGTCGACCTAATAGGCGGTTGTTATTAGGTCGACTTAAGCTTTCATTAAGTCGACTTAAGGAATTTCTTAAGTTGACTTATGAAAGTCAGGTGTAGACATGGAGTAATTTAAGTCGACTTAAGGGTCCTTAAATCGACCTAAATTGATAGTGTAGACATACCCAAGGAGTCCTGTGACACTTTTAGGCTATGTCTACACTTGAAACATTAAGTCAACTCTCTTAAGTTGACTTAACTTTTCAAGTGTAGATGCAGCAGAAGTGGCTCCCCGCTGAGAAGGGACCCGAGGGTCCCTTCCCCAGGAAGCCAGGGGCCCTCCAAGAAGGGAACGGAGGCTTCCTTCTTGCCAGGACCCCTGAGGCTCCTCTCTCTCCCGTGGCTTCCCAGCAGAAGGGAGCAGCACGTCGGAACCGGGGCTCTCTTCTTGTTGGGACCCCCATGCGGATCCCGGGGAGAAGGGAGCACAGGCTCCCTTCTTGCCGGGAGCCCGCTCCCTTCTCCCCAGACCCCCGTGGGTTTGGGCAAGAAGGAAGCCACCAGTGCTCCAGCTGACAGGGGATCTATGGTGTTTCCCCTGTCAGCTGGAGCGCCAGGGCCGGCAATTGCTGGTACTCCAGCTGACCGGTGCTCCAGCTGACAGGGGACCCTCCAGGGATCCCCTATCAGCTGAGGCGCCGCTCCCTTTTTGCCTGGACCCCTGTGGGTTCAGGGAGAAGAGAGCGCAGGGCTCCCTTTTTACCAGGGACCCGAGCGGGTCCTGGCCAGAAGGGAGCTTCGTGGGTCCCTTCTTGCTGGGAACCCGAGTGAGTCCCTGGGAGAAAGGTGCCATGGCTCCCTTTTTGCATGGACCACACGAGTCCTGGGCAGGGAGGAGCCGCAGCTCCCTTCTTGCTGGGACCTGAGGGTCCCGGCGAGAAAGGAGCCTGGCTTCCGTCTCCCCTGGACCATGCCCTAGGATGACTTATAGAATAAGTCAACCTAGGAAGGCCACACTGTCTTTAGGTCGACTTAACGAATTGACTTAATTGTTAAGTCAACCTAAAGAGTGGTAGTAATTAAGTCGACTTAAGGAACTGCTTAAGTCGACTTAATGAAAAGCAGGTGTGGATTTAAGCTTCCTTAAATTGACTTAAATTGCCAGTGTAGACATAGCCTTAAAAACTAGCAAATTTATTTAATGCGTAAACTTTTATGGCATAATCCCATAAAAATTTATGCATCAAATAAATTTGTTTTTAAAGTCTTTAAAAGTGGCACAGAATTCCTTGTTTGTTTTGCTGAAATAGACAAACACAGCTACCTCTTTAGAACTAATCCACCATTGGAGATTTTTAAGAACATGTTAGGAATACGCCTGTGACATATAGTCTAGATATGCTTAGGCTTGCATCACCATGGAGGACTGAAGTAAGAGATCCTATGAGGTCCCTTCTGGGCCCACATTGCCATGATTCTGTGGCTCTAGATTGTGACAAAATAAATATTAATCCTTAAAAAGAAGGGAGACAGTTTCTATGGGAAATGTAAGGGTAAAAAAAAAACTGAATTTCAGAAGAAACTTTTTTAAAGTATTGTAATTTATTTTATTAGTCTATGTTTAAATACTTGGATTTTATTTGAGGAGTTTTACTAGAGTTTAAGAGGTAATGACAATTCTCTGTCCCCTTGAGTAATTTTACAACATTTGGGAAATCTGGGTAAAATGAAACTCTTGTTCTTATGGTTCATTACTGAATTGACACAATTCCTTCAGCTGTCTAACATTCTGATGATTTTCTATTCAGCACAAACTGTTCATTTGGATATATTTGATATCAACTCACACTTGCAGGACTAGTATACTTCTGTCACAGATCAGAGCCTAGTAGGAAGCTGGCTTTTCCTCTCTCACT
Organism: Pelusios castaneus; assembly: GCA_007922175.1. Classification (NCBI taxonomy): domain Eukaryota; kingdom Metazoa; phylum Chordata; order Testudines; family Pelomedusidae; genus Pelusios; species Pelusios castaneus. The sequence goes on from ML685883.1 coordinate 7,868,681, forward strand.
TTACTTAATTCGGTCAGTTCAGCTAAGCAGAAATCACATAGTCTTTAATCCATTAGTTCCATTTATGCTTAAAATTAGGGCAAGAAAAACCAAGGGATTATTCATATCTGTGCCAAATTTTATATTGGGTAAGTGCTCTGACAGCTATTGTGAAGAATGTTTTTTAATGAACTCTAGTACTAACATTGGAATTATTCTGACAACAGAAAGCTTCCTCCTTTTTTTCTCTGAGCGTTTCATTCCAGTTGATTTCACTCATTTCAAAGTCTAAAACCCTAATTACCGACCTGTTCTGATTGTCTTTTGATTTAATTAAAACTGAATCAGCAATCCAAAGTTACTTTCTATACCAGATCTTCTGTAATGTCCTCCCTACTTACCAAAACCGAGTAAAAAAATAACGTCACCTCTTGCTGGTGTAGTAGTGACTGTCTGGTGAAGAAATCTGTCATCTATCACATCCAGAAATCAGTGGGCCCTACATTATCAGTAGTACTTGTTCTTCAATCTATATATGGAAAGTTAAAATCTGTATAATGATACATTCTCTGGTTGAATTCTACCCTGTAATTAATATTAAAGAGCTCTCTATCCATATCCAAATTTCTGACCTAAGGTCAATAGCACTACCTAAATAGAAACTCTTTTACAATCCCCTTTACTCAAAGGGATTTTTAATCTGAACAAATTTTGTTTTATTCATGCTACAGTTCTTATATCTTATTACTAATTAGCTATTTTAAGAGTTTCTAAATAATTTTTTGTCACTGAATTACAGCTCTCGTCTTTACAAAACACAGTAGACCCTAGCAGCCATTTTAAAAAAGATTAAGTCATACACATAGTATTTCATGCCTTCCATTTTATGCAAAGGGCCTACTCGTCAAATGATTCTAGGCAGATTATAAACCCACTTTGGGAAACTTCCACATTGAAATTTTAATATCCTAATTATGAGAATTAAAATATCTTGAGGAAATCAGTAGTTTGGGAAAGAGTCATACTGTGTATTATCTACATAGATTGAACAGATTTTCCTTACTTTGAGTTCTGTCTGTTTCTTTAGCTCACAAAAGTGAACATGACTTTGCAGGTGCAGTCATTTTATTGACATGTATGTTAGCACCTTGAGCACCTTCACGTGTCCCCACTGATCCAGTTAGTACGCAGTATGTAAGGTAATTGATACTCCAGCTGATTCAATTCCAGCTAAAGGCCATTGTGGAAATTTCTGCTTGATGAAGGGCTGTCAGAAAGGTCCGGCACAGGACTACTAGCTTGTATTTGTTCAAAGAAAATACCCTACATAAAGGAGAAGTAATATTTAATTCCACAAATTTCCTTTCCTGTTAAAATCCTGGAGATCTGCCTTAGTAAGTCTCCATTTATACCAAGGTTTTGTTAGCTTACTTTTTGCTGCCACCTACTGCATTTTATTATATATAACAAGCACTATGACAGGCTAATTTGATACTTTTGAAAAATGGGCCTGATTCATGAAAATGGTGAGCTTTCCATTTGTGTTATTGATCATAAGAGAGATTGGAAAAAATAAAATGCTTCTGCCTGACAGTGCAGGTCCCTAGTAATGCCCCACCCCTGTACTTATGGTATATTCTCCTGGGCTTTTACAAATTAGTTTGACACTACTATTTCCAACCCTACTCACATTAACTTCCTTCCTTAGAGCCAGTTAGTTCCCCTGTAAACTAATAGTCATTTAACCAGTATAGAGAGAATTGCTAACACTCTTTTAATCTTTCCTTCTAAGCCATTTCCTCTAAAATGTCAAATATTTTTATGTGTTGAAAATTAAATAATAGAAAGGTGGAATCTCTATAAATTAAAGCTGCAGTGAAGTGGATGTCACTATTTTAAACTCTGGCAAATGTACCTCATTTGTCATTTGGCTTGTACGAAAAAATATGCCTGGAAATTTTGCCAAAATTGTACTAACCAACTGCCAGGAAACAAAGTGTTCTCTAGAATTGGAGCTGCTTTAAATGTAACATCCTTTACTGTCCAATTGGGCTGCTCTAGTGTTCATCTTTTTTACCTGTATAGGTTTTATATAAATGAACACAGAGAATACTCAAATGCAGTATCTCAAATCCATCTGCACTTCAATATGATCATCAGACTGCCAGGACCTAGTCATTGGATTTCTTGTACTGTACTTTCTTAATAGATGCATACTACACTGAAATTAACAAAAATCATGTATTACTGCCATTTTGCTTGGACCACCTATTCTGCCTATGGTTCTGATTTGATCGGCGGGGGGAGGGAGAAACAATACCTGACTGAGAGATACTGATTTTAAAAACTGGCAAGATGTTATTTGCACCTTATTTTTTACAGACTCTGATAATGATAGTGGTGTAGAGGTTTGTGTATTCTGTTATAAATGTTGCTGTAAATTGGATTATTCTGTTTCAGTAATAGTCTAATAAATTAAATTAATAACATTGACTTATGTTTAACACCTCAGAGAAGGAATTCCATATCAGTTTCTTAATTTTTCTTATTTTTTAAAGTATTTGCAGAAGTTAAGGTCAAAAGGAACCATCATGATCATTTAGTCTGATCTCCTACACATTGGATACCATAGCACCTCACCCACTCTTTCCTATAATAGACACTTAATCTCTGGCTGAGTTACTGAAGTCCACAAATCACAGTTCAAAGAATTCAAATTTCAGAGAATCCACCATTCACAGTAGTTTAAACCTGCAAGTAACGCAGAAGCGTTGCTGCATAAGAAAAAGATCTGGGGTACAGGCCCCAACCCGTCCCCCATTCCCAGTCTCGCCCAGCTTCTGAACCCCCTACCGCTATTTCCTCTACCTTGCCTGGCTTCAGAAATCCCCCCTCCCCCAGCTTTCATGCAAGTCCAAGGCTGCCCCCTCTCAGCTTCTCTACCACGTGAAGGCAAAGTGGAGAAGGTTGCCACATGCCACCCCAAGGCCATGACAGGCTCCTGACTCCAGTGTACCCTCCCAACACCTCTTAGACTGGGCAGCTGCCCCCTCCACTGCATCCCCCCAGGAATGGATGCCACAGCAACCCCCAAACACTCCTGACCCCACTTTATTTCCAAGTTACTTAGATACACACCAGAGACCCCATGATATACCCCCCCAGCCTACACCCCATACATCTTCCCCTTACACCCCCTGATAAATCCCAGCCATCCAGACTTTCTATGTACACTCCTGCTCGTGTGGACCACCTCACCAGCCACCAAGGATACCCTAGAAACATAAGAGAGCCCATTGGATCAGGTCCAGCCTCCACCTCTAGTCCCTGCCCCCAGCTACCTCTACTTCCCTCTCACCCTAAATTAAACCCCTCAATCCCAGTTCCCACAGACCCCCACTCCTCATTTACTCCCTCCCCCATGAACCCCATTTTTATGACATAGGGAGGCATATATTTCATCCCTACATGCACCTCAACCCCCAAGTTTCCGCTCACAGCTTTATTTTCCAATAACCAAAACTTCCCTCCCATCAGGTTCCTCTGTGAATGCCCTTTCCCCATCTTCCCCCAGAGACCTCCAAATTAAACCCTTCCATTCCTCCCCCATTTGCCTTTTACCCTACTCGCTTCCTTCTGCTACCCCATCCCTCTGGGAAGGCCATCCCCTACATCACCACCCCCATCTGTCCATTCTCCCCCAAAGTATCCCCATTCCTTGGTCAACCCAAGTTTTCCACTTTTGGGAACAGTGACCCAGGGTTGCCAACCTTGCATTTTAGTTTTACTGATATGAAGAGCAGATGTTAATTTTTTTTTTAAACTGACCTCACTAAAAACAATATAAACAGTACAATAACATCATTATATCTTACTGTCACTCTTTGGGATGCACAGCGGGGTCAGATGGCAAAGGCTGGGGAATGGTAGTAACCCCACCACAGGCAGGATTGGGGCCCAGGGACTCCAGGTACAGTGGCTCTTTGACTGCACCCCAGGGAGCACAGAGGGACCCACTGAACATTGCACTTGCTAATGCTTGCTGCTCAGACACTGCTCCCTCCTGAAAATGGTAGACACCCCACTCCCCCTCTCATGGAAGTTCAGACAGGTTAGGTAGGAAAGGGTTAAAGTTTACTCAGTACACACACTTCCAGATAGCAATGACTTGCAAAATAACACTTAACACTTCACCTTTTTTGCAAATTCCAAAGGGGTAGCCGTGTTAGTCTGTTTTTGAAGTGCCCACCCATCCAGGTGTAAGGCTTTCTAATCCCGCCAGCAGCCTGCGGGAGATTTAAAAACACCCTGCCCCCAGCTCCCAGCATGTGAACTCTTAACAGAAAGAGCACAGAGCAGTTTTCCTGCATTCAGCTTGGCTAATACAGACAGGGAGGCTGCTACAGCTCAGGGCTCGGGACAAAACTATTGGGGCATGAGCCCTGATGGCACAACATCAGTGATGCCCCTAAAGTAACCTGCCCCAGGCTAAAACCCTCCCTGGGGTCTCTGCCAATCCAACCCAGAGGAAAATTCCTTCCCCACCCCAAATATGGCAGTCAGTAGTGTATAAACTACTGGGTATAAAAACAATCACAAACTGTTTGTGGGACAGACAACAGAGTCCTGTGGCACTTTTAAAGACTAACAGATTTATTTATCGCATGAGCTTTTGTGGGAGAAAATCCCACTTCGTCAGACGCTTTGAAGATAGGAAAGTTACAGAGTGGAAATCCATCAACTTCATGAAACAACTTGCACAGATCCAGACAGATGGATTTCCACTCTGTAACTTTCCTATCTTCAAAGCGTCTGACGAAGTGGGATTTTCTCCCACGAAAGCTCATGCGATAAATAAATCTGTTAGTCTTTAAAAGTGCCACAGGACTCTGTTGTCTTTCTACAATAGACTAACACAGCTACCCCTTTGGAATTAAACTGTTTGTGGTTAATTTAGACAAAAAGCAAATCCTGTATAGAGGAGAAAGCAATATGTAGAGAATTGTTTTGAATATTGTTTTCTGCATGATTCCTAGGCAACAAGATTGCACTGCTGTAGGGCTGCTTTGTGACAGAAATGGAAAGTACGCTTGCTTGTAGGTATGACTGTCTACCCAAAGGAATTGGATAGACAAGGATATACGATAAGCACTAGCCTCTCTAAAATCTTCAAGCTGTCGGAAAAACAGAATACCCAGATTAACAAATAAAGTCTCCAGTAGACTCCAGTGAATATAGTATTCAAATTCAAGAGTCTCCAAGTGGAGATATAACTATCTGTAAGACTTTCTAGCTCCTCAAAATGTCCCTTGACTTGTATTGAGATCTGACATAAAATCCAGCTAAGATGACACATCACTGAGTCATCAGCCTTCTCTAATGAAACAGACAACGGAGGAAAAAGAGGTAAAACAAACTATACTACACGTTATGAATTAGATAGGAAGAAAAATGCAACAGAAATATGCAGAAAATGATACTTTAATGTATTTAGGGCAAGGGATAGCAAAATTTACAATATTGAAGAGAACAGTTAAGACAATATAATAAAAAGAAAAACAGTTTGGACAATTCACTAATATGGTACTGTTATAATTTTAAGACACTATGGATTATTAAATAGCCCATGATTTCTAGGTTACATTATGTCAATGCTATTTTAAAAACCACACAGAAATATTGTACAGTATGATTTCAGTTACGCTTTTATGCAACTGTACAAAATTGCAATATATTACTGTAAATGCACAGTTCTTTATTGCAGTGGAGTACATTAAGATAACTAAATGAACTGCACTGCAATATGTATGGTAAACTCTATATGGTAGTTTTGATTTATAGCATTAGTGTAGGAGCATTATTTTATCCTTATGGGTACAGCGTTTACATTACAGACAGTTGCCAGAATCATAAACATTACAAATTGTCATAAAGCAATTCTGAGACCTGATTGATGAAACCATTTGACTGTGCTGCCTGGAACTTAAACATGCTACTACTGATATCAAAGCTTAAAGTAGCCAGCTGTACTTTGATAACAAATTGCCCATACACAACATTTTTTTACATGCTGTATAAGCTTTAGTCTCCTCAGATGGTTCATGTGCAACTTGGACTTACAACAAAAATATGGAAATTATTGAATTGTTTAACTCCTGAAGCCTGTTGGCCTAACTAAATAACTTTGGACTTACAGAGCATGGTTTTACTTATCCTGCAAAGGAGCTCTATGGCCTTGAATGACACTGAATACGACCAAGTGATGTTTTATTGTTAAATGTGAACAGGATTTGGGGAGCATACAGTTTACAGGGGGTATATACCCCCTGTAAACTGGCATGGGTTAGTGGTGAGGCAGAAGCATAGTGGTGGATCAACCAAGCTTCTGTCCTGCAGAGGAGGGAATACAGCTGCCATCAGATACCTACTTACAACATGGCCATTCCCATAGTATTTGAGCACCTGCAGTATTGGTCAGGCTATATTTATTCTTCCAAATATGATTTTCTGAATGAGAAAGTTACTTTTATTTGGAGGCCACCACAGCTAAAATGCCAGGAAATTCACAGTTGCTCCAGATTTTCAGCTGTTGAAGTAGACATCATAATGTTCAAAAGTGTTTCAGTCATGAGTAGATTAAATGTCAGGTATACATTGCAGTATTAATTCAAGTCTTGCCCCTAACTTAAGCTGAATCCATGTACAAAGGGTGCGTCTACACTGACAAGTTAGGTAGACTTAAGGAAGCTTAAGTCAACCTAAACAAATCCATGTCCACGCTGGGCTTTTCTTAACTCGACTTAAGCACTTCCTTAAGTTGACTTAAGGAAAGCTTAAGTCGACTTATAACACCTACTTTTAGGTCGACTTAAGCCTCAAAATGACTCCTTAAGTCAACTTAAAGCCAGTGTGGATGGTGATTAGTGCCTAAATCGACCTTATTAAGTCGACTTAAAGCATTAAGTTGACTTAATACGGTCAACAAGGGGCTATGTCTACACTAGAAAAGTTAAGTCAACTTTCTTAAGTCAACTTAATAAGGTCAACTTTACGTCAACTTAAAGTCGACATTATTAAGTCAACTTAAAGTCGACAACTTTTCTAGTGTAGACATTGACTTTAATTCAAGTGTGGTGGTACTTTTAACTCAAGTTGGCTAGCTTGTTGGGGTATAGACTAAGCTCATGTTATCACAACTTATGAACTGATAACATGGTCACCCTCTGCAACTATTATTTTCTGTGACTATTCTCATTCAAGCTATGTTAAAAAGACATACCCTAAGTGATCTACCCAAAGTCACACTGGAAGGCTGTGGTGGAGCCGCAGTTTGAACCTGGGTCACCCAGTTCCCAGGGCTTATCCTCTTCACCATCTTTCCTTTCCTTCTTTGTGAATGAACCAAGACTGTCCACAAATAGAATAGACAACAGAGTCCTGTGGCACTTTTAAAGACTAACAGATTTATTAATCGCATGAGCTTTCGTGGGAGAAGATCCCACTTCGTCAGACGCTTTGAAGATAGGAAAGTTCTGCAGACTCGAACTTATATGCAAATTTGACTCAGTTGGCTTGGGGTTAAACAGGGACTATGGATTTTTCTCGCATTACAACTAGTGATTTGACCTCCCCTTCCTCTATGTGCTGTTCCCCAGTGTTTTGAATCCTAACATCTATTTTGATTTGCTGTTACAGCCTGACCTGATGCTATGTCATACACTCCCCTGCATTTAATTTCCTCCCACTCTGTAACTTTCCTATCTTCAAAGCGTCTGACAAAGTGGGATCTTCTCCCACGAAAGCTCATGCGATTAATAAATCTGTTAGTCTTTAAAAGTGCCACAGGACTCTGTTGTCTTTCTACAATAGACTAACACGGCTACCCCTTTGGAATTTCACAAATAGAATAGTAATGTTTCTTATATAAATGGAAGTTTGTATTCAGAATAAGGGTTGAAAGTTATCCTGTGTGTGGCAATTATCCTATTTTTGGTGGCTTGTGGGTTTGTTTTTACCAGCTTTACTATTTGAAAATGTAATTTTTAATGAGTACAATGACAGATGTTTTTCCTGAGGAATAAGAGATATCAGTCCTAAAAGCAGAGACAACTGTACCTCCAGGACATTTATAACACTGAATATATTGCTATGACACTTAGAGACTAGACAACAGGAAGTCTAACTTAGATTTTTATCTACTTCATCTCCTTTATCAGCTTCATTAGTTGATTTTTGGAAGAATTGACATGCTAGATTGGAACATAAATTCATGCAAATGCTGTTTTTCTACAAGTTTTCTTATTGCCATTTCCAACCTTAACTTTTTTCATTAAATTATCCTCCTGCATAATGCTAAAAATGGCCAGTTTTCCCAGTTCAATCAGAATGTTTTTGTGTCACTCTTATATTGGAGGTGCATCATTTGTTTGAAATGAATTCAAGTAACCAGCCTTGACTGGAAACATACTGAGAAACATCCATACTATTTCTTGACTTCAGAGAGTCTCGGTAAATTAATATTAATTGTTTTGTAAACCTATTATTTAATGGCTTTAAGCCAACAGGATGCAGCATAGCAAGAAAAGCACGACTTTTAAGATTTAGGTATATGGAATGAATCTTTTTCCTTTTTCACTTTGTTTCCTTTTAACTGAATAAATATTTTAAGGAATGTGGAGTCTCTTTTGAACTTTGCCTGAATGTGCAAGATGTAATTTTTCAATATCCTCAATTTGATATATGCATCTCTGTGTTACATGCCAACCATGAAACCACTCTCCAGCACAGATGCCCCTCACTACAAAAATGGGATAAAAGGAAATAAATGATTTTAGAAAGAGATGGATTCTTCCACCTGAAACAAAATAATCAAGTATGTTTCCTGAATACATATCTTTAAAATGAAATGGTTAAAGTTCTTTTTTATTCCTACTGGAGAGAAAGGGTGGGTGAGGCAATATTTTTTATTGGGCCAGCTTCTGTTGGTGAAAGAGACAAGCTTTTTCAAGCTATACAATATTCTTTTTTGGGTCTATTAATTTTTATTGGCTTTCTCAAACCAGTTTTGTGCAGCAACAGATCTATAAGAGATGTAGGCTATAATCTTTTACAGTTCCCTTTTGACTTTGTTAGAAGGCCCACTTTTAATAGAAGTAGTGGGCCTAATTATTAGGTCCATTCCAGCAACAATGCACTAGGGCAAACCCAGTCAGATCCCACACTCTAATACTCTCATGATAGGAAAATGTATAAAAATGCAGATAGCTCCAGCTGTTTCACTATTCTTCTTATATAAGGGAAACCCTGAGTGCCATAGAGTTGCCATAGTAACTCTGTGGCCACCTGCCTAGTATCTGATGCAGGAGGTATAACTGAGATAGCCTTATTGATTGGGCCCTCAGGCTCTGGAATCAACACTGTTACAGCCATGAGTAAATTAAGAACAAAATTTAATTTCTTCTCATTTAGATAAAGTGTCCAGCAGGCCTCCAGTCAGCACCAGTTCAGGACAAAAACTTCTTATCATTCTCAAGGCTTTAAAAAAATGCAACTCAGAAGGACTAGAGAATTTAAACCAGTTTCTCTAGTAAAGACTATCACACACAATGAACTGTCTTGGTCATAGTGAAGTATCTGTACAGTGTAAACAATGTCATAATAATAGTTATTTATAGAACTGGACAAATTTCTTTTGTTCAAAACATTTTTAAAACAAAAATATTTTTGGTAAAAATGAACATTAGGTTTTTGTTTTTTAAAACTTTTCTAAATATTTTTTAAATTTGCTTCTAGGTTACCTTTTCCTCTCCATTTCCCTCTAGTCTTTTATTCATTTTTTGTCACTGAATTCTATACAATAAATTATGTCTAGTTAGTCTCATTTTTTTCTTTTGCCATGCTGTAATTTTTTAAAACTTCCTTAAAGTAAGAAAAATTACAGAATAGCAAAAGGGAAAATGGAATTGTAACTGCTAATCTGTAACTTTTCACTTTTGGAAAAGTTACCATATCAAAAGGAAAAATGGTTGGAAAAAGAAACCTGGACATTGTTCATTTTATTGCACTCGAGGCAGAACAGGAAAAAGGAAGGAAACAAATCTGATTTTTCTTTTAAATTTTGGAGAATTTTTATTTTATTTTATTTTATTTTTCTATTTCAAAACCCTGTGCAATAGAAACAACTTTGATTTTTTAATTTTTTTTTAATGTTTTATGATTTATTTCCATTTTTAACATCTCTATTTTATATATACACAGCAAAGCCAAGACAAGAAGTTCAAAGGTTTGAAAATCATTTATGAATTAATCCATTTAATACCTCTGCCATGCAGGTATTATTCTTTTTCAGTCATTTGTCCACATGGTTCCCACTGCAAGTATGTGCACCTGATGTGGATGAGCTGTTAGCCAGCAGTGACTGCCCATGTGGGACTCATTTCAGATAGCATATTGGGTAGTGCAGCCCCAACCGCCACAAATTTTCCTCTTCCTCCTTTTAGCAGTGAGACTGAGCAACACAATGCCTACCTGCTTCCCCGTAGTATCTTATATAGTGTTTTGATAATTTTTTCTAGTTAGTTAATGTTGCTGTTTTTCTGTAATTGTTATAACTTGTATTCATATGCACCAGAAAGAAATCTTAAACCAAAAAAACAAAACAAAACTATATTTTTATGACTATCTCCGTGGTATAAAGGTGCAAGTCATAGCTGAGTTTCAGGCCTTGTCTATACTAGAAAAAGAAGTTGACATAAAATATGTTAACGTTCAGCCACCAATATAATACAGTAGTGACTGATGTACACACTGTTCTCCTTATGTCAATGGAGTGTGTCCTCACTAGAAGCACTTCTACCAACCTAAGGGGCAGCGTAAGAAGCTGAGAGACCCATCTCCCAGCTCCCTGCCAGGAGCTTAGAGGCTCCCAGGCTCCCTGTGGGCTGCCCCCACCACACTCCCCAGTCCCAGCCAGAAGTGCAGCAGCAGAAGCCAAGTCCCACCTCATCCCTGTGCACAGCTGGCAAGCTGCCAACATCCTGCAAAGCCAGGTGGCAGCCACCCACATCCCACCTGGATCCCAGCTCCCAATTGGGAAGTGGGCTCCCAGGAATCCAGAAGCAACCACCCACATCCCCTGAAGCCAGCTGACAGTCACCCCATATCCACTGGCAGTGGGCAGCAGCCACCAACCACCCCATCCCCTCTGAACCCAGCAAGAACCATGCTCCAGCTGCTTCTAGTTTTCTTTTCAATGTTACCATTCTGAAGAGTGAAATTGACAAGAATGACTGCCCCAGCACCACTGCAAATGGGTGAACTGTCTACACTGACACTGTGTTGCCATAGCTCTGCCTATAGTAGCCCTACAGCTCTCATCGATGTGGTTTTATTCTGTCAAAAAAACGGCTGTTTTGTTGACGGGTGGGGTGATTGTAGTATGTACACCAGCACTGTTTTGTTGACAAAAACTGACTTTTCTCTACAAAACTCTCTAGTGTAGACAAGGCCTAAGTTTCTGGGCTTTAAATCTGCTCACTTGTAGAGCTACCTCTTTGTGTCTCAGAAACATGCTGATATTCTCTTCGGTCTTCCATGGGTCAACCAGAGACAGCTGCTTCCTAGGGTAGGATGGAATAGAGATCTGATGACCATCCCAGGACCTGACCAAGAATAGATCTAAGCTTTGCCATTTTCATATTTTCAGATCGACTCTCCTAAGTCAATTGGCACTGCGTCTCAGAGGATGTGACAGACCACTCTTTAGCTCTGGTACAGTGCCGTCAATCCTCTGCACTGGTCTATCATTACTGATAGTTTTGTTACACCAAATACTAATTCTGCAGTACCAAGTAAAAAGACCTATGTTTCCAAGTCAGCCATTTCAATGACATCTAGCTCTGTATCATCTGTGCCAGTGCTGCTTCTTTTTGCTCTGCAGATTGCTTTTACAATTCCAGCTGATATAGTGAATATTCTTGAACTGGAGTCTTTGCTCTTAAAGATCAAGAAAAGTGTTCACCAATTCCAAGTGCTTTCCAGCACTGGAGGTGAGAATACTGACTATGAAGATTTTACTATGACCTACGTCTAATTCACAGAGAATAGAATCTGGTAGCAGTTCTGTTTATCAGGTGACAGAATCTGGATTTCTTAGATCTGGTGTAATGCCTATGAGATCTGCATCAGCCAAGGAAAAGTTTTTACTCTTTTGTGTTATCAACTTATGACAGTGGTGGCCCTTTTTCTGGATTTTCTTCTGGATTCTTCCTGATGATTCCTGAGAGGAACATGAGAAGTAGTTATAGATACCATACTTCTGAGAGGTCTCAGCCATCTTGGTTTTCATCCTTGCGATAATACATGCCTTACTGGGTCAGAATGGAAGCTCTGCTATTTCCAGTTCTTATTCATCTAGATCAAGGACCAGAGCTCCTCCTGGTAAAGAATCATCAAAACCATTATAGCCATCTGATCAGGCAGCTGCTCAGGTATTTGAGCAAGAGCTTCTTTTGGAAGATGAAGATTTGATGGAAATATATGAAGATCAACCCATCCCTCTGGTTGCTTTGTCTTCATCTCCATTCCATCTACTCCCTCTCCACCTGATTATTTCAAGGTCTTTTAGGAGTTACTTAAGGGACTGGTGGAGAACTTAAAGATATCCCTTGAAGAAGTTCAGGAAAAGTCACATAAATTACTTGACTTTTTACATCTGGGATCTCAAGCTATGCCAATCAATACAAGTCTCCTCAAATCTGATAAAGATTTATGATAAATCCGTGCATTAATTTTGGCAACATCTAAGAAAGCAGACTACATATACCTTGTTCACCCCAAAGCATTCAAATATTTCATACCACACCTAGCCCTGGAGTCTCTAACAGTAGCAGCAGCTCACAAGAAATCCAAGCAACCCAGCCTTCCTAAATCCAAAACCGAGGAGGGGGAATTGATCTTTAGAGGGAAAGGGTGTATTCTTTGGCAAGTTGAAGTTAAGCAACTAACAATTTCTACTGGCTAAGTATGTCTTCCTTCACTGGGCTATAGTCTTGCAAATGAATGCAAAAACTCCCTCAAGGTACTATGGAGGAATTCAAGATTACGGCTTCTGTAGCCTAGTTAGTAGCAAAGACTGCATTGAAAGTATTGTTAGATGGTTATTATGCTAACATTGGGAAAATGGCTACAGCAGTAACCATTCACCGAACATTGTGGCTGCAGTTGCCCTTTTTGGAATTCCTGACAAGACCACAACAAGGATTTTCTTTTGAAGGCCACGATCTTTTGGTGAGGCACTCTATTATTTGAAGGACTCAAGAAGGACCTCTGGTTTTGCTGGCCTCTATATGCCATACCAGAAGAAAAAGTAGTTAAAAGATGTATGTACACGGTGGGGTAATATGAATGAAGAGTTTGTGATTTCTAATCAAACTAATGTTTGGGCATTAATTGGTCCATGTCGATTCTGCTGGTATGCACTAAAAGTTCTCTAGTGCATTTTTACATAGAGCAGTTTCAGACAGTTCTACATTAAGCATAAGAGGGAACTCTTAGGCAATGTCTACTCTTACTAAAGTTAGTTCGAATTAGCTAGTGTAGCCATCGCTTTAGTTAGTTCGAATTAAGCTTCCTTAATTCGAACTAACTTGCCAGTGTAGACATAGCCTTAGTGTGCACTGGCAGGGTCTACATGAACCATTTAATAAGCATCAGGTCAGTGTGCTTTAGAAATCATACCCTGGTAGTGTGCATTGTCTCAATGTGTAAACAATCCCTATGTCTCCATTTTTCCCCAGACAGAGTTCCCTGAGCCTTCTTAGCAATATAATCTAAAACCCCTGATAGTTATAAGAAGAAGCTTTGTTTCCAAAATAAGAAAGATGTTTCTTCACCTACAGGAACTACTCATTCATCTTTGGACCAGAAGCTGCAAGTTTGATGCTGCAGTCAGATAACCTGATGGTGATGTATTATACACACATAGTAGTGCAAGATCTTCTCCCTTGTGCCAAGGAGTTCTGTTGTGGGACTGGTGCATTCTTCATTGAATCAAGATAGTGACCTTTTATCTATCTGGGATCCAAAACAGTTCAGTGGATCATCTGAAAAGGAAAAGCACAGTAAAGAAATAAAGAATTCAGATTCAATCAAGTATTCCAGAGCTATGGAGTTCTCTTAGTAGACCTTTCAATCACTGATGTGAACAAGAAGTGTTTCATATTCTGATTCCCCAGGCGACTGGGCTTTCTTGCAGATACATTTTTAATTCAGTGGAATTGGGGGCTGCTCCATTCTGTTAATGCCCCATGTCCTCATGAAGACACAATAAGGTGAGGCTCCTTCAGGTGCTCATCAGTTTTGATACTCTGGCTTGATTCAACTGTTCATCTACCCACCTTGCCTTCCCCCAATTCTTCTGGTCATCAGTTCTCACAGAACAGAAGTCTAGTTCTACACCCATACCTGAAATCTCTTTATCTGAAAGCATGGAAATCAGTTGGTTGACTTCACTCAAGAGAAGCCGTTTGACAGAGTTTCACGAGGTTTTCACCCGCAACAGGCAGCCTAATTAATTGCAAAACTTTTTAGGGCCAAAGATTATAATAATTTTATAATGTAGTATGACAGAGTCAGCTTTCTTTCAACAGCAACAAAAAATATTTATTAAAATGGACTCCAGGTAAAATCCAGGATAAGGGTTTGTTTTATTTTGTTTTTTATGTTCCATTGAATCAACAAAGAAACAAGCACGTGCCATTTCCAAAAGTTCACTTCCCTCAAAAATAACTTAATGACTTGAATTTCATTACTGTGTGACAAATGAATTGATTATGTGTAATACTACATTTAAAACAATTCAGCAAGTGGCAGCTTAAAAAGAAAAAGGCACTGTAAGCAGACAGGGCAAATTGCAAGAGCAGAAAACATCAGTTTTAATGTTCAGCATGTAATGAATGAAACTAATTAATTATAATGATGAACTTATCAAGGCATATTCTCCAAGCTTCTGGTAGCAAAAAAATGGTTAGTAAACAAACACATTTTTCTATCTTAGTTGTCCCGAAACTTTTATGGAATGCATGGTTGCTTATAAAGGTTATAGTAATATACAAACCACTGTGTTGTGTGTCACACTTAAGATTTCTCTATAGATAATCAGTGAAATATAAGCCTCATTGAAGTCAAAGGGAATTTTGCCACTGACCTTAAAAGAGCCAGAATATCACCTAATCTTTTAATGAATTTATATTTTAAGTTATGACTATCAACAATATATATCCTCCACACTACCCAGCAATACACTTCACTCCTAGCACTATCACAATACACCACAGATAACATATCAACCTTTCTGTATCAGTGGTACAATTCAAACATCCCCTTCCTTAAATTCCATATTCTCACCTCCACAACAAATAAAATTGCCACCCCTACTCTCCTTTCTGCAGAGTTCTGTGCAACTCCATCTATGCTGGATTTAGGGAGATATTTTATGTGCAGAGCAAACCTACCTGTCAGAAAACACAGTGTGTTCTGTATTATTTTCCCGGGGGGGGGGGGGGGCCGTTCAGATATGCTCTTCAGCAAAGCAATGATTTCTTCTTCAAAACATGGAATGTAGATAGCTCAGTAATATCTGACATGGCTAAATGGTTTCATGGAGACACTATCATTTTTGTTCATTTAAAACACATAATTACATAACTCCAGAGAGCCAACTAACCCTGACTATTTACACATTGTTTATTTTCTATAGTTATGGAGGCCCCAAAAAATCATGATACTCAGAGCACAAGCTTTATCTGGATCCAACCTTCAGTTGACTAGAACACAGGAACAAATTAATCAATTTTCTTGAAGCTTCTCAGAAAAATTAGGACAGTTAGTATTTTCTATATAAAACTGAGAATGAACTCCCCCTATTTTAATTTCAGACAATATTCAACTTTAACTTTAGTGTCCCAATAATTCCATAATAATACATTTGCTTTTCAATAAAGGTAACTTTTTTGAGCCTCATAGCTGATCTTTTCAAACCTGCCTATGCCTTCTGTTTGTTTCAGCAATAATCACTCACAGCTTTGCCTCTGCACTGTGAAAATGTGAGCTGTTTGTTCAATTGGTTAACTACCTTTTAAGGGTAGTTGAAACACATTTTTTTCTAATGAAAATTATATCTGATTACTCATATTGGTCTAGCTGTATAGCTGGTGTATAATGGCATAGCTCAATTAATTTTGATACGGGTATACTAACTTATCTCAACTGAGAACCTGACCCATCATCCTAAGCAGGGCCTATTTGTTTTGGAGAAGTGCAAGAACCTCCATATATTAGCAAATCATTGCTCATCTACAAATAATTTGGACATGTAAATGTCCCCAATCTTGGCAGCCCTGGAGGCCCTCTCTTGCCATCAATCTTGGCAGGAGCCCATGCCTCCCAGTCCCTGTATCTGGCAGGGACACTTAAACAAAGAGGGGACTCTAGCCATTCAAAAGCCCCCAAGCTCTCAGGTAGGATGGGGCAGGAGCATTCTTTAGCTCTGGGTAGGGTGAGACAGCAGTTTGAAAGCCCTCAGCCCTCCAGCAGGGCAGGGCAGGAACAGCAATAGAGCTATAGCCCTTAACAGGGCAAGCAAACCAAGATGGCCTGGCCCTTAGACAGAACGAGGCAGGTGAGATAAGTAACCTCGGGATAATGCCAAGGGATTAGGGGGACACACACTCCACTGATGCCACTGTGTGCCAGTCCAGGGTCCTGGAAGTAATGGGACACCAGTGGGGCTCCAGACAAAATATTCTGCCTCAGCTCAGGCTACAACAAAGCCAGACTGGTATCTGGCATCCCTTGTCTTCTTCGTCTTCCTCCCTTTCCCCTGGTGTACCTTGTCCTCCAAGTTCCTCCATTTCCTCAGGGAACTCTGCCAGGAGAAGGTTCCAGAAGCCCTCGGCCTCATCAATTGGTGGAAGGTCAGTCAGCTCCTCTGAGCTATCAGCAGAGGGTTCAAGTAGATCTCAAGGGGTAGGTGACTCCTCCAGTCCATAGGGTTTTTGGGTTCAGGGTCATCAGCAGATGGCAACTCCTCCAGGTCTCAGGGTCCCACCAGATGCACTGGGCTCAGGCCATTCTAGATGGTCCTCTGTGCTCTAGGGAGTCAGCAGCTCAGGCAGTTCCTCCCTGGGGTATCAACCAGGCTCTGGTCCTAGCACCCAGAAAGAGACATCCTTCTTTCTTAACTGCTTCTTCCTAACTGAACCGGGTGGTTGGCCTTTTATACTTCCCCTTCTGGACCCACCCCTGTGCTTCCAGTCGGGTGGGGGTGGAGTTCCTAGTTCCGACTCCCAAAGGGAGTCTTTGAGGAAGGCCTGACCTCTCCCCCCCCCCCCCAGTCTCTAAAGGACATTTAACTATCTTTTCTAACGTACCTCCACAATGGCACTTGAAGCCATTTTGATTGAAATCTCTACAAGAAATTTCTTCTCCTTGAGCAATACTTCTGGGATCAATATATGGCACATCAGATAATGTTGTACTGGACATTTTGTGGCTATTTAGAACTAGCGCAACCAGACCACACCAACAAATGTGAAAAATTGAGATGGGGTGGGAGGTAATAAGCACCTGTATAAGACAAATCACCAAATAGTGGGTCTGTCCCTATAAAACTGGGACATTGGTCACCCTACTTAACACTTTGTGTTAAAAGTATGGCTAGAATCCAGATCCTCGTCTGAAAGCATAGGCCCCAGCTACTAGCCCAATAGAAAAACCTTTGTTCTGTTAGCAATATAGGGTCTATGAGACACAAATGCGCAGCTGTTAGTCCATCTAGAAGTGGATGGTGGTTTGCATACATGCTACCAGCCAGTTCTTTACAATATGCTGATATTAGAATTAATACAATCAATGCTTTTTTTTTGTTTTAAAAAAAAAAATAGGTGCTGGTACTCGGCCAGGGACCTGGGGCCATCAGCAGTGGCAGCAGGAGCCAGGGCCTCATTGCTCTTAAAAAAAAGGTGCTGGTACTCAGTACCCCTGAGTACCACCACAAAAAAAGCTCTGAATACAATACAATAGTATCAGATCACTGTAACTACCCATCCACCTATTTTATATGGTTAAACTTCAGATAGGTACATCCTAGAATATAATATTCTAGAAAATACTAGAAGACAGCAATGAAAAAAAAACTTCAGAAAACAGAAAAGTTTGGTTTCAACCAGCAGGTTGACTGTGATCAATCAGATACATTCTTGATACAACTTAAAAGCCTAGACTAGAGTATACTGCTAGAAAACATTTTCATACTCTTAATTCACATCTATCTACTTCATATCTCTACAGAACTAGACTGCACACCTATGTCATTGAAAACAAACTATTGTATTACAGTAGTTAATAACCCCAGCATTTGCATGAGGCTTTTTCATTTTAATCACGCAGCTACTAGGCCAGTTTCTTCATTTTCAATCCCCCTCCAGTTTATATAATGGCATTATGTATAAAGCCAGTCTAATACTCTTGATATTGCTTCCATTATATATTGTACTATATTTAAAGAAACAAATCAATATTTTGATCTCATTGGGAAGAAAAATTACTTCTTTTTCTTAACAAACTCTGGAAACTTAGGTCAGCTACTTGTTATTGTTTATCCTCTATTCACTTGTCTACCCCTAAAATAAGAGATTACTTTTCAGTACACCTGCTTTTCTAGGGCCCCTTTTACACGTTGCTACCTGATCTAGCTGACCTCCCTAACGTTTGATTTAATGGAATCTAATCACGTGAAATATTTTAAATCTATTCCATTTGGGAAAATGGTAAGCAAACAATCTTTTGTACCAATTATAAATGTCAGGACACAAAGCAACATTTTTTCCCTGTTACATTCTCAGTGAAATCAACCTGATATGTCATCCAACTATGCTAATTTTCTGCAACTCT
The DNA here is from genome assembly GCA_007922175.1 of Pelusios castaneus. NCBI lineage: Eukaryota > Metazoa > Chordata > Testudines > Pelomedusidae > Pelusios > Pelusios castaneus. Next base: position 7,887,611 of record ML685883.1, read on the forward strand.
CACGGATGCACTTCTCGCATATTTGAAAAATGTCAACAGTCAGTTTTATAGAATTGGATTTCACACTTTTTTTTAGGGCACTAAACCTTTCATAATATATAGTCGTCATTCAGGAATGTGCGAAATGCAGAGCTGAAGCAGCAATCAAAGTAAAAGGTCAACCTACAAGACAGAAGAAACAATGTTATCAATAAAAATTATATAGTTTTAAAAAAAAGAAGCAAAATAGTTGTTTACTTCTGACTTAATAACACTAGTATGTAGAATTCTCTTAGTATCTTTTATGTTCAAATGGCTGTATATTGTGTTACACACTTTACAGACAGAGTAGTGGACAGTAGTGGACGGCCCCCAAAGAATTTACAATCTAAATAGACAAGACAGACAGATTTTAAAAAGGGATGTTACATACACATACATGTTTTGGAATGGACCAGCAGAGATGACTGCCCGTTCATATAAGAGTTTCTACAGTGGTGGCATGGACTGGAGTTGCCCACCTTCCAAGGAAGAGCAGTAACATGAGAGTTGCAGTTCCCAGCTAAAAGGGCCTGTAACTCTGGTAGTTACATGTTACAAGAAGTGTGGAACTTGTGTTTGCAATGAGATTACATTTAGCATCAGTTGCATTAAGAAGTAATGTGCTCAGTTTGTTTGACTTCTGTTGTTTCAACAGGATGGATTTAAGAACATGTTTGTGTGTATCTGAAGTAGGCCCTAAATTAGTTTTTTGTTTCAAGATCATAAGTACGGCTATTCTGGATCAGACCAGTGGTCAGAGGGAATGAGCAGAACAGGTCACTTTATAAACTGATCCACCCCTGTCTTCTCGTCCCAGCTTCTAGCAGTCAGATATTTAGGCATACACTGAGCATGGGCTTGCATCCCTAATCATCTTGGCTAATAATCACTGAGGCACCTATCCCCCATAAACTTATCTAAAGCTCTTTTGAATCCAGTTATACTTTTGGCCTTCACAATATCCCCTAGCAATGAGTTCCACAGGTTAATTGTGTGTTCTGTGAATAAGTACTTTCTTATGTTTGTTTTATACCTGCGGCCTATTAATTTCCTTGGGTGATCTCTTGTTCATGTGCTATGTGAAATAGTAAATAATGCTTCCCTATTCACTTTCTCTACAGCATTCATGATTTTATAGATCTCTATCATCTCTCCCTTCAGTTGTCTCTAAGCTTCTCCAAGCTCAACAGTCACAGGACTAGTCTTCACTGATGACAGCAAGTTTGCTGCTGTCAGTTCAAACTTCCTGATCAACTCCTTGGGTCTGTGAAGACTCACTCAGCCAATCAGAAAGTCAATCCCTGAACACAACCCCTGCAACCGGGGTAGTGCTGAGTGGAAAGGAGGCACTTCCCTTTGACTCAGCGCAGTAGACATGACAGGAGTAGGGAAGCTGAATGCAGATACGCAAGCTATTTTAAGTAATTTGCATATCTCCATTCGACTGCCACCAAAAAAGTCAGGCAGTGTAGACCTCCTCACAGTCTTTTTAATCTGTCTTCATTTTAAAATTGTTCCATACTCCTAATTTTTTTTGTTACCCTTCTCTATACTTTCTCCAATTTGAATATGTTTTTGAGATGGAGTGACCAGAACTGCATACAATATTCAAAGTGTGGGTATACAGTGCCAGTATACTTACATTATTTTTTCTGTCTCATCATCTGTCCCTTTCCTGGTTGTTCCTAATGTTCTATTAGCTTTTTTGACTACCGCTGCACACTGAGCAGATGTTTTCAGAGCACTATTCACAATGGTTCAAGTTCCTTTTCTTGAGTGGTAACAGCTAATTTAGATAACAGAATTTTACATATATAGTTGTGATTAAGTTTTCCAGTGTGCATTACTTTGTATTTGTCAACATTGAATTTTATCTGCCATTTTCTTGCCCAGTACCCAATTTTGTGAGAGCCCTTTGTAACTTTGTAACTCTGTAATATGCTTTTACCTAACTATCTTGAGCAATTTCATATCATCTATGAACTTTGACACCTCACTGTTTACCCTTTTTTCCAGATCATTTATAAATACATTGAACTGTACTGGTGCCGGTACAGATCGCTGGAAGTCTCTGTTATTTACCTGTCTCCACTGTGAAAATTGATCATTTATTCCTCCCTTTGTTTCCTATCATTTTATCAGTTACTCATCCATGAAAGGATCTTTCCTCTTATCCCATAACTTTTTACTCTGTTTAAGAGCCTTTGGTGAGGAATCTTGTCAAAAGCTTTCAAATATTAAGTATTTCTCTTGCAAGGTGCTTTGGTTCCATCTCATAAATTGGAAGAGAGACACAAAGGTCTTGGATTACTTTCTCACCTTGTGATTCAAACATTTCAAACTTGCCTAAACTGAGTTAAAGAACCTAGCTAATGTGGTTCAGAAGTGTGTTGCACAGTTGGCAAGATTCAGCTTCTAATTTAGCCTAGAAACATATAACAGAATTATGGACAAGTGCCTGATCCAGAGTTTAGAGTAGACACCTTGTTCATGGTGTAGTAATCCAAATGCATTAAGTCAGTTTTGAAAGTGTTTTCAGTAGTACAGTTTTCTACAAGAGTTCACTTTACAGCTGACATAGTCTTGGCTTAAGAGAGCCAGTCAGCTATGAGTATATGGAGAGAAGCAATTTAGAAACAACTTCCAGTGAAAGGAAAGGAAATTTAAATTGAATCACCGGAGCACTCAAAATAATAAGACCAGATAGGGAAAAAAGGCTCAAAACAGTAAAGCCAACGAAAGCATTCAGATCTAGCACTGATACAGTCATTGAGGAAAAGACGGTTGAAAGTAGTAAAGCAGCAGGAAGCCTGACTTATTTTTTTGGAATTGTATAGTGCAAGGTAAGATTGGCAGGTACATTATATACTGGAAAAAACCCAGCTGTGAACCAAGGACAAATATCTTTTCTTTTTTGTTTTTAAGAAACTGTCCTTTGACATCTCTAAGGTCGCTGATAAGATAAGGTTGCTTCCACCTACAGTGCATTTTAATAAGGATTGGCCATTGAGTGAGGTTTTCTAGGGGAAAATCTATTCCGTTTTCACATCATCAGCCCTTTCGAGGAAGAGATTTAACCTTTCCTAGTATAAAAAAGAAATTACAAATTAAAGTTTAAATTGATAAAAACTGAAGTTACTTTAAACCCTTAGTCTTTGAAAATCAAGTTGTCATGTTATTTAGAAGAAGAAAAAGAAAAAGAAAAAGAAAAAGAAAAAGAAAAAGAAGGAAAGTTTCAGTCTGGAAATGATATACAGCTCCCATTTATTATCAGAACATTTTTGCAGGACATTCTTTTTTCTCCACAAACTTCCTCATTCCTTGCCCCACAGTTAACAGCATTTTACACACACAATGAGCTGCAATGTAGGGATGGCACTAAAAGCACTTGGCTTGTGCAATTTTGAACCCATTAGAACACTGCAGGCTCTAAACTTTTCATGGAAGTTAATTTTATCATAGTTAAGGTATGTTTAAAGCTCCACATTTTAATCATACTGACATCCTAGTCAACTTACTAATATACTTTCTCACATACATGAAAGGAAAAGCCAGATCTGACCCAAAGCTACTATGAGAAATAAAGTAGCTAGCCCTGCCAGATACATAAAAAATAAAATATTATAGTGTCTTTCATTAAAGTTCAAAAAGCAATTTGAAAGTTTAGTAAGTAGTAATATCTTTATTTTACAGATGCAGATACCAAGGCATAGCAAGATTTACAATGGGCAAAGGGAAACCAAAAAGAGGTTCAAAAATGGTTCAGGATAGGAGGGAGGTTGTCTGAACAGTAGTAAGGGATGAAGAAACAAATCACTTCATCTATCACTAATAAATTGCCAGGTAATGTGGAAATGGTATCTGTGTAACACTGCACAACAATATCACAACAATTGTGACAGGAAGGAAAGAGGAATAACGTATTCAATGGAAACGCCAATGGATAACAACTGTGACTGGTTAGAAATTAGTCATAATCCAGCCTCCCTAGTCTAAGAAGAAGGGCAATGGGATATTTAATGACTACAAGTGATCAGGACCTGACTTTTATCTCATCTCAAAAGGTGTCATTTCAACACCACACTGTTCCTCTAATACTGTACCATGGAATCGGATTACTACTTAGGCGTGGTTTACACTTGTCACCATTTTTGGCAGCAGTCATCAGGAGATATGCGAGCTATGTAAAATAACTTGCATATCTCCCTTCGACTCTCTAACTTCTATTTACCTCCATGGCCCCACTGCACTGAGTCAAAGGGAAATGCCTTCCCTTTGAGTCAGTGCTACTCTTCTTATGAGGGCAAAGTTACTGAGTCAAACTCCAGATCGATTAAATGGGGCTTGACTGACTGCTCTATCAAATCACAGAGTTCGAACTGACAGCAGCGAATTTCCTCCCATCAGTATAGACTTGGCTTTATTCAGGTAGAAGAGTTCTATCTCCTGCGCCATCAATGCAATTCTGGATTTTTTTCTGTTTAAGTATCAATGTATGTTTATAGGTATTTCAGAATAAAGGTGGGAAATGGTCAGCAAAAACTATCAGTTAATGTTTGCGAGGCTAAAGAGTACAAACATGTGAGGAGCAGCTCCTTTTGCCCAGACCTGTCTCCTCACGCACCACAAAACTGTATTCAGAAGATTATGGTGTCTTCCTCTTCCATCCAAGTCCACAGTATTTTCATCCTCTCCCCCATGATTCCTTTTGATTCATATGGTGGTAACAGTGTCTATTGTATTCCAGTAGCTCCTAGAGTCCTTAATCAGGGATCTGTGCCCTTTTGTGTTAGTTGGTGTACACTGAGGCAGTTTTAACTTCCATCGATGGCTCATCAATTGGACAAAGACATTTCAGCAAGACACTCTAAATTAGCCTTTAATTTTACTTCCTCATAAAGGTACTGATATATTTTCTTGCCCTCTACATCAGACTTCTGGTTGTCTACTGTCTTCAGTTCCTTACCGTGAATGTCCAATTATTTGCAACCTGTAATCATTCACACTTGTACAATAGGGGGTGGAAAATGTTACTAAGCTGACTTGATAACACCTTAAACCCACTTCATACAGAGAATGCGGAGCAGTAGAGAATCTTAACTGGAAGCAAAAAGAAAGGCCTTTTGGGTTTGGAGTATTTGTATATTTCTTCCATTAAATTCATCTCTGTTGTTACTGGAATGTGGAAGTCCTTGACCCTTTTTTCAAGACACAGGGACAGATTGCTGTAGGAAGGACAAAAAGATGTCACCCAGGATTTTGCATTTCAGTATCCTGAATGAATAAGTCCTAATAACTAGGTGTGATTTTTTTTCCCTCTGAGGTAAGGTATTATATCTTCCTGCTCTGTACCTTCCATTTCAAAATTCCATTCCAGTTTGGGAGGATTTTTTTAAAGTCATTTTCTTTGCTTTATTGGAAAGCAAGCGTGATTTTGTTGGGAACAGTGCTCTGGCAGGTTAGCATTTACAAAGTTACTTTATGTATTTGATCCTCTTGGTATATATGCTAGTAATTTTTTTCCTCGATATTGTAATTTTCAAACTTTCACAGAATGCAACAACTAACACTGTAGAAATGTGCAATGTTAATTTACGCTTAGAACATGATGTATGTCACCAATATGAAGGCTTTGTTTTTTAAAAGGGAAAAAGATTAAGATCACTGTATTTTGTCTAGCACAAACAATGCTCCTGACTCCTCCTCCTTCTCCCTCAAGCACATCTGATAATTAATTGGAGAGAGGAAGAACTTCAAACTCAATTGAAAGTTTCTAGGAAGATTTCAGAGTAGGACTATTGATTTTTTAATTAGCTGAACTACTTAATATTATATTAAAACTGTTGAAAGAAGGCTCCTCAACGCTGCACAACCCAAAGCAATTCACTATCTCATTTACATTCCTCTCACAGTCGCTGTGTAACCCATATGCCTAAAACAGGCTATCTCTTTAAGAGACCTCTTCATGGTGGGTTACTGTTGCTGGGCAGATTAGATGCCTACAACCAGAAACTTCTGGAAAACAGGGAGTGGTAACATTTTGAGCATGCTCCACATGGTTTCCTGCTGGTGTGATCAGACCACATGAAAGCAGCAGACTGTGCAGATAGCAGTCATGAGCTGTAGTGAGAAGAGCCCATGTGCTCAGTGTTCATGAGAGAAGTTGAGCCAGGAGTCTACAGCAAGATGTTTTCTCCCTCTAATGGAGTCTTCTGCAGCAGAGTTTGTGCACATGCATATGTGACTGAGTGCTGGTTAACCAGTGAGCTGACTGGATGATGTTGGTTACAGAGGAAAAGGAAAAGCCTACCTGGAATTCTATAGAAGATTCCTGCAATGAAAGAAGAAGATAGCTACTTCTTTCCACTCAAGACTTTGGACTTGAACAAAGACTGTAGCTGAGAGTTGGATGAACTCCACCTAGACCAGGGGTCGGCAACCCACGGCACCGGAGCCGCATGCAGCTCTTCAGCCTCCTTGTTGTGGCTCCCTTCAGCCTTGACCAAGGGTCCTCAAACTACGGCCCGTGGGCCGGATACGGCCCGCCAAGGTCATTTACCCGGCCCCTACCCCTGCTGCGGCCTGCCCCATGCGGCCGGGGCAGCGGGGTGGCCGCAGCCGGGGCAGGC
>ML685883.1:7909422-7929465 GCA_007922175.1 Pelusios castaneus
CTCCAATGGTTAACACGTGAACCTCTGAACTTCAAGTTGCTGGATACTCCTTTTTTATAGGACTTTTGCTTGCTTCCTGTTACCATATTAGGCTAGTGTCTCCTCACACCAGGGGAGGGTCTCTGTTGCCATATTAGGAAACCCCAAGCAGTTCCCATGATAGAATTTAGTTATGTTTTCCAAATTTTCCAATGGGTCATAAATTCTTTAGGTGTGCAGGTGGGTCCCAAGTTCTCAGGGTATTGTACATTTTTGGGTGTTGTACATTTCAGGTGGGTCCAAACCCTTAGGTGATTCCCATGTTTTCCAGGAGGGTCATAAATTCCTAGGTGGGTCCCAAGTTTCTGGGGGGACCAGTTTCACATTCCCAGGTGGGTTGTAAATTCTTGGGTTGGGTCAGTATTTGAGCTATGTTGGTCTGCAGTCTCCCAGATTTCAGGCTAGAGCCTCTTACACTGTCCAAAATGGGGTCTCCTTAATGTGTGCCTAGGGAAAGGTGGCATTGATATAGGCCTGCCCGAGCAAGCGGCCACCCATTGTCCCATTGGGCACGAACAGCACCAAATTTGGCAGCTGCAATATTGTACACATGAGGGGATGTGTTGTTAATAAAGGAAGACAGAAATGCTGAGTTGTCTTGCTAGCAATTCACCATGCTTTATCATCTAGTCTCTTAACAGACACATACGCAACAGCTTGCTAAGGATTCTGGGTTGCATAGCACAGCAGGCATTTTCCCTCTACTAGGAAATACTAAAATTAGAATGACCACTTAGGTCATTTTACCCTCCTCTAGATTACCACAACTACTAAGAACTGAGTGGCAGTTTCACCTCTCTAACTGACGGCAGAATTGTAACATATTTCAATAGTTTTGTGAATTACAAGCAGTCATTTTCTTAAACAAAAGTCCGGCCACCTCTACATCAACACTACACAGTAGTTTGGAGCAGAAAGTAAAGAATACTTTATTCAATTTAAACTAGAGGGAATTTTAAATAAACAGACTACAGTTACTCCAATATGTATTTGCCCAGATAACTAGGGATTATATCACCAATTCCAGCCAACACTCACACACTGAAATTAGACCAAAGAGTTACAGCCCACAGAAGACTAAACTATTCTGTATCACAAGCAGAGGTGGGACTGAGGTAAACAAATCCCCATTGCAATCCCTGTGCTATGTCAGGGAATTGATTAAGTGAGATATATCCAGATAATTTCAACAAGTAGCCAAAGCACCGGCCCAGTCTGTCCAATATCTCATCTCCAGCTGTGACCATTTCTGAAGTTTAAAAAACAGAATACAGCTGTGGGAGGGGGGAATCTCTTCCTACTGCCTGCAAGTGACTGGCAGAAGCCATGAAGCATGAGTTTTAGGAGTATGAGATATAAACAGGAAGAAATTGTCAGGGCTGCCGAGCCATACCCGCCTCACCATCACAAGCAATCCTATCAATAAATAGCAATATCCTAGCAATAAAATCCCACTCATACACTTATCCACCACATTCTTAAAATGAATTTAGCTGTTTTATCCCCCACAATTCCTATTAGGGGGCTATTCCAGAACCTCATACCTCATGGGCAACAGTTTTTTGGTGCTGGAAGCATCAGCAAGCCTAAGTACCTTAAGTCAAAAGAAATACATAAATGTTGTCTTTTCATTTGAACTTTAATTAAAATGTTAAAATGAAATATTGTAGTTTTATTAATTTACTATGAGTCAGGCTGGAGAGAAGAAAAAGAGCTACGGTCATTGGGCTGGGGAGAGCCACGGCTGGGGGGATTGGGCTGGGGAGATTGGGCTGGGGAGAAGAGGAGAGCCACAGCTCAGGAGAAGGGGAGAGCCACATCTGGGGAGATTGGGCTCGGGAGATCGAGCTGGATGGAGATCGGGCGGGGGAGAAAGAAAGAGAAGCGGCTCAGAAGATCAGGCTGGGGGGAAGGGAAGATCGGGCTGGGGAGAAGGGGAGAGCCGCGGCTGGGGAGATTGGGCTGTGAAGAAGGGGGGAGCTGCAGCTGGGGAGATTGGGCTGGGGTCTCTATCTCTATCGGAAATTCCTTATCTGATACAGCCTATGATTGCATTTGCATTTTACACAGGTGTGTCATAGTGGCAACTCATAACCATACTGTGATTGACTCACACACCCAGATCTTTCCTCTTCTGTTCCTTCCAACTGATGAATTTCTAGCTTGTAGCAGAAATTCTTATAATTAGAATTGTTAGAATTAGAGGCATGATTTTGCATTTTGCATTATTGACTTTCATATCATTTCTGTTACTCCAATCTTCAGTGCCATCCTTCCTGTATAACATATGCAATCTTCCTTTGTATTGAAAAATGCTTCCAATTTTAAGACACCTCTGTGAAGCCAGTGAACTATATCTAGGCCTCTACTTTTTAGTAGTTCTGATTAAAAAAAAAAAAAAAAACTTGGCAAGGCCAAGTACTTTGTCATTCCATAACTCTGACCACAAGCATCACTTCCTTTTATGTCACTGACCTGTTTTCTGCCATATTCATTTTTAGATTAAGTTGTACATTACATTTTCATGGGGATCTGTTCATAAATTTTATGTTTATGTCAACATTTACATTGTGGATCAGTATCATGGCAATATTCCCAATTTTTGTCCTTAAATGTAAGAAGCTGCAAGAATGGATATCTAATTAGAATCTTCAAAGTCTCAGATACACATTTCTGGTCATCTCCTTCAGATGCTTCCTCAGTGCACTGTACTACGTTATTTCACCACTGATTACTATAATTTTGACAGTCCCCTCTGACTACTCATTCAAGACATTTCTTTTTCTCTATTACCCATTTTCTCTTCTCTTCCAGGACATTCATTCTGCACAGTGGCTCTCTTTTTTTTTTTTTTTTTGTCTCCCATCATTTGATGGTATCGTCTGTAATCCAGTGTTGCACTTTCTTTCTCTTTAGATCCAGTGTTTCTTCCAAGAATCTCTGTGATAGAATCCCAAAATAAAGTCCATTCTACCTTCCTGGTTGACAGTTGATCATCCAATGTGGAATATTTCTTGAAAATCACTCCAGTGTAACTATTAATAACCGTTTGTTATTAAGCTTATCAACAATGATGTGTTTTGATGCAATAGATACCTCTCTCTGGAACTGTGTTAAACAGACCATCATTGGTGCTATTAAGACTCAATGATCAAGTGCCATATCAAGCTCAGCGCTCCTAAATACATGTACATCTTGATATGTTTACTCAAGGGTTTCTAAAATAGAATGTAATCCAAGTGTGTGTTAGCATCTAATGGATACTGAAATGTTTATCACAATTCTTGTGCTGAAACTAGGTAGCTGTTTAAAAAGTCCATTTTTTTGAAACAACACACCATTATCAGATCTCTGTCCTAGTAAACAGTCTGGTCTGAGTACCTGTGCAAATCCAGTTCCATACTGGCCAGTTCTCATGTTCTTATCTCCTAAATTGGCAATGTGAAGTCAGAGTGACATGCTAGATACAACATCATCCTACCATAGTGTAGAAAGCATCTTTTTCAGCTTCAAGCAGTGCATTTTGTGGAGAATATGCACTAATAATTACCGCACATCCTACATTCAAACTGGCAATGGTGACTATCAGGAATGAAGAATAAGCCTGTCAGTTCAGTAGGACACAAAACCAGATGTCCACAGATGTATCACAGGCACACAACAATCAAAAGATTAAAGATTGTGCCTGCTAAGGAGTAGAAGCCTGGTTCTAGTTCATTCAGTTGGCATAATCTCCCTTTGGTAAACCCAAGTTGCATTACATCCCCTTTCCCATTTACCAAATAGGTAAATTTATTAAAAATCCATGTTATCATCATAGATCATCTGAAAGATGGTGCCTCCAGTGGAGCGCCAGGACAAGGTTTACCAGTTCCCAACCTTTTTGGCTTGAGAACCGTAGATATTATTTTTACAGCCCTGAAGGGCTGCCAGCCTCTGCCAGCAGCCTTCCACCGCTCACTGCAGCCAGATGGACTTGCTGATCTCCCATCCCCATGGATGCAGCAGAGAAACTGTACACAACCTGGAGCCCCATGCATGCCACCTAGGTAGCTAGATAGTGGTTCCCTTGTGCAGCCAGTGGAACAGGAAGTCAATACTCCCCTTCCTCTAGTTCCAGCAGGGACACCAGAGTCTATGGACCCAGGCGGAGTGCTCTGCCATATTCCTTGCTACAAACAGTGGGAGGGGAGCTCCGATTTCCAGTCCCCTTGCCTGCAGCAAGGAGATTGCACCAATCTTGTAGCCCTATGGAAACTCGCTCCACCTGGATCCTCAGGCAGCAGCCTCCTTCTGCAGCCGGCAGGAAGAAAGTGGTGAGCCATTCTGAAAGATCCCACAGCCACAGCTTGGGAACCACAGGAATCAATAGAAAGAGTGCCACCTGCTCAATTACTGACACCTCTTCAAACACCCTCTGTTTTTACTGTGAGATCTCTCAGAATGGTTGACAAATGCAGCACCAATTTCACACAGAGATCTGGCAAAGTCTCTCATGTACAAGACCAGTAAGGAAAAGATCTCTAAACCGAAGTCTGATATATAGAGAACATAAACAATACACTGAGCTAACAGAAATGGTAGAATGTACTTGTGTAACTAAAAGCAAGAATAAATCCTACGGAGGTGAGCAAATGTGTAAATTACAGTGTTCTAGTTCTGGCCTCAGTGTTTGATATTTCTTCTTTGCAAAATAAAGATATGCAAGTGAGACATTCCTAAGTATGATATTATGTGTGTTGCAACACAAGAATAAAGGAACCATCTCTGATCCCTCCCAGTGGACTGTCACCTATGCATATATTAGTCACAATGATGCATATTTTAAACTACATTTTCTGGTAATATTTGTCATTCTGAAAGGCTCAGTACATTTTTCCTGTGAAATGTATTTCCCTCCAATGTATTCAACCAACATTAAAATGCTGAAATGGGAATACAAGCTCCAAGTTATAGAGCTTTGTGGAATGAAAATCTGTCTGCAAGCAAATTGCTCATATTTAGCGACATTTGTTGCACAATGTCACCTTCAGAATAGTTCAGATCTACAGCCTTAAATACAGCACCTTGTAGATGCCCAAAGGGAATTTCCTTAAGTAAAAAGTTGCATAATCGTAAGGATTCTGGCCAGTGTTGAGAGAGTTTGTTGGATGATAATCATGTTGTTCCTTTTATTTAGAGAATTTTCTTTCCGGGTAACACTCTGTTAGCCCAGTCCTAATGTCCTACCCATTCCATAAAACGTAAACATAAAACAATGCAAGCATGTGTATCATTAAGGAAGCAGTTTCCATAAAGGCCCAAGGACAGACTGTTTTTCATATAAAGAGAGGGTTTCCCAAAGGAATATACAGAGAGGCATTTCCTCCCTTTCGACTGTCTTTACAGTTATTGAAACTCAACATAAAACTGACCATTACTTGTAAAACTCTTTTTTAATGCCTCCATTTTGCTTCTGAGTCATAAGACCAGACTCTGGCCTAAGCTATGTAGTGAGCCATAGTGAAAGACTGAGGGCCAAATGCTGAGCTCTTTCATAGTAGTGTAAATAAAGAATATGACATTAAAGTCAGCGATGTTACATTAGTATAAATGATAACTGAATTTGCCTGTGGAAGCTTGGAAGTGATGAATAGTCTGTAACAGGCAAATGAAAGAGACAAATGATAAAGACAATTGGTCAAATGCAGCCCAAAATAAGTAGATGTAACTCCACTGAAAACCTAAATCTGATGGTGGTGGTAAAAAGAACATAAGCATGGATGGGGGAGGAATTATTTTGGAGGCTTATATTGTGGTGCAAGCCTATTCTTTTAAACATTAATAAAGTACATCTTTAATTTTTAGTTTAATATATGCCCTGTGTGACGGAATCAGAAGTGAGGACTACAGGAGGGTGCTGGAGGGTAGATATATTAGCCCCAGACTTAGTAAAGCCCTGTTCCTAGGGCAGGGCTGCTTTGGGCTAATTAGAGCACCTGGAGGCAGTTGGAACACCTGACACCAATTAAGGCACCTGGAGGCAGTTGGAGCACCTGACACCAATTAAGGCACCTGGAGTCAGTTGGAGCACCTGACACCAATTAAGACACCTAAGGCCAGTTGAAGCACCTGAAACCAATCAGAGTACCTTATTAAAATCCCCTTTTGCAGCCAGGCAGTGAGGAATGTTTGGGGCCTGGTGGTTGGAGGCAGAACTAGGAATGGAGTTGGTGAAGGAGAAGAGAACCGAATTGAACTGAACAGAGTGCGGTAGATCTGAACTACCCGGTAATTGTTTCTGTTGGCACCCAAGAGGTACAGCCAATCAGGGCAAGCCAGCCCAGATGGGCCTCAGGGCCCTGGGACCTGTGGGGTAGAGAATCTGATACCTAGGGCCAGAAGGGATGGAGGAACTGCCCTATAAGGAGTCTAGAGGAAAGAGAACCATGCTTCAGCTGGCTACTAGATCCTGAAGTGCAAGACCCACGGTGCCCTAACTCACCCCATTTGCTACACCTGCTATAAATTACTGTTGGTTTACTATTACAATAATATTTTCACATGAAAATTTTAACTTTTGATAGAACATTATTTTTATAGGAAAATTTTTCAGTCAATACTGACCAGATCTAATATATGTATCTTTAGTTAGGGGAAGGCAGTTGGGACAGTGAATAATAAGCATTCTGCTTCAACTGAGAGGATGATTCTCTCTCCAAACCTGGACAAGGACCCTTCCAACCTATGCCCCAAATGACCAAACCCCTGTGTTTTTTTTTTTGTTTTGCTTTGTTTTGGGGTTTTTTTGTATATTACACTATAAGCAATAGATTTTTTTAGTTTTTAATGTATATATATTATTATATGATGAACACAGAATTAATTTTCTTTCACCATGTGATTTGTATAAATCAGTTCTGCAATTGGCATTACTCCTTTACATTAGCAAATTGCAGATTATGAAACAGATTTATTCTTAAAAAACATTATAATCTGTCATTTATAGTTTGATGCACAACAGTTTTACAGGGGTCCCACTTTTAGGTAATATATCACATATTACAATGGCTTGTGTCTCATGCTGCCAATTTTCAAGGTTGAGAGATCTGAGCAATTCTATTGATGTCATCCCTATGATTTATTTGACTTTCCTCAAGATAACATTAATGTGTGTTCTCTTTTCTCCATGTTTCCAAATGCCTGATTAGCTTTGGAGCCATTCTATGTATATAGTAGTCTGTAGTCAGCAAACAAAGATTACAGATAAAATTTTCAGACGTTTCCTAAGGCACATAGGACCTTAAGACTCATGTATAAGACTATCTATGCATTACTGTGGTCAATTATCCTTTTTTTTTAAAACGTTAATGGGAAATTTTCAGATGAAATGAAAATGTTCATATTTTTCAAATTGTAATTTGTTTCAGTTTTCAAAAGGTTTCATAAATTGACGCAGTTTTGAAAGGTTACAAAGTAGGGAAAAAAATGGGGATAAAACCTACTTTCTATTTCACTCAGTGGCAATAAAAAGCGAAAAACAAAAATCTGAAATTTTTCAGATTTTAAACAAACTAAATTGAATTGAAACAGTCTACTTCATTTCGAATTAAAACAAAATAATATTTTTGATTTATTTCATTTCAAAAGTTTCCCATAGAAAATGAGAGCTTTTGTTTCCCCCAGCTCTACTAAGTATGAGTTTAAAGTTAAGCTTGTGCTTAAGTGAGTTAATGAACAGGGATGGAGTTAAGCATATGCCTAAATGCTCTGCTGAACTGAAAGCTCGGTGGTGCTTTAAAGATACTAGCCTGCATTGGCCAAGGGCAGGGATACACAACACCAGTTGGGACTGTGAGAGGAGATTCACTATGGCATCATTTCCTCTCCATCGTTTAGTGTATAATCACACGAGCTCCAGTTGAGGAAAGCACTTAAGTATTCACTTACATTCATTTCAGTTTGGCATTTAAGCATGTTCTGAAATCCCATAAAAAATCTGAAATCCAGGGAGATTGAAGTGATACCTTTACAGGTGCCAACCACATAAGCCACACCATCATGAGCTCATTCACCTGCACATCCACTCATGGTATATGCCATCATGTGCCAGCAATACCCTTCTGCCATATACATTGGCCAAACCAGACTGTCTTTACATAAAAGGACACAAATCGGACATCAAAAATGGCAACATCCACAAACCAGTAAGAGACTACTTTAATCTCCCTGGACACTCAGCAGCAGACTTAAAAGTTGCCATACTTCAACCAAAAAAAAAAAACCTTCAAAACCAGATTTCAGTGTGAAACTCCAGAGCTGGAACTGATTTGCAAACTTGACACAATCAGATTGGGTCTGAATATGGACTTAGAATGGTTAGCACATTACAAAAAGTCATTGTCCCAGTTCACACATTCTCACCTGCTAATCAACTGATGAGAATGGTCCTCACCTACCCTAACTGAACTGACTTTGCTAACACATGCCCTTCTTCAATCTGGCCTGTGTATATATACCTCTCTACTGTAGTTCCCACTTTATGCATCTGACGAAGTGGGTTGAAGCCCACGAAAGCTTATGCCTGAAGAAATTTGTTAGTCTTTAAGGTGCCACAGGACTCTCATTCTTTTTTCTCCATAGAGATGATATTCTTTACATTTTATACAAGTATTATAGATGATTTTTTCCTTTTTGTTTCTTTGCAATTAATAAGCATTTAGGGACAAATTTCACCACTCTTATTCATGTTGAGTAATACCTTGCTCCTCAAATGGTCCATTGATTTCAGTTGCTCTGCTCAAGGAGAAAAATATCACTCAATGTAGAGGTAAAAGAGCTTTGGTTTTGTTGTTTGTAACTTTATATTACATACAATAAAAATAGGATCGGAAACGGGGGGGGGGGGGGAATTTAATCTTATGCTGAGGGTTGGGTGAGACCTTGTTTGAAATGGTAGTCATAACAGCAGCTCTTCAGTTAGGATAAAATTAAAAAGCAGTTAAAATTCCTCTGTGGAATGGAGAGCTGAAACAATAGCAGCTACCACTCAAAGCATAGGCCTAATGCATCGCTGAGTAGGCATTGACCATGTAGTCTGAAGGCTTTTCTCTGAGGTCTGAATGCAAATGCAAGCAGCTGGGGTATTGTTTGGTTGGACCGGTGCATGTGACAGAGAAGCAAGAGAAACACAACAAAGGCAGACAGAGAAGAAAGCAAGGAAACCACAAAGATAGCCAAAGAAGCTGTTGTAGAGTGACCCTGAGAAAAATTAAAAGAGAGCTTTTGGGTGGAGTGCTGTAAGCTTAGAAACTGTCTTCTGCTGTTTGATTCCTAGTGGGTTTAGGGAAACAGGACTTTGTATACATTTATTGTGTATAAACAGAATTTCATTAAAGATTACTGAAATCATCAGTTTCTTCTACTAATGAAAACAACAAGATCCCAAATCTTAGCTAACAATTTTGGTCAAAGTGCTTCACAGTGTAATACTAGAAATACTGCGTTTGACTAAAGTGAAACAAAGTGTGCGGGAGACAATGCCCAAAATATGTGACACAAGGTACTTGATTTAATTCTGTGCCATTGACACAAATAGTGATGGATTGTAGCCCAATTTTTTATAGTTTGGAATTTGGATTGGGATAGCCAATAAGGTTCCTTAATGAGTTTGTTCAAGGGATGTGAGTTCTGGTCCAAATCTGACCACAGATAAACAAAGGTATCACGGACCTTCCCCCTCTCCCACCCCCCCCACAGGAAATGGTCACAGTATCACGGATTCCTTAAGGTATTTTTAAAAATTATTCATAGAATAATTAGTAAAGCATAAAGCATAGAATTGAGAAAAATGTTAGTTGATAAATGTACAATGAAATAATCAATTTACACATACAAAGCGCATTTAGGAAATCTTATACAGTTTATAATTTGATAGACTATGTTTTCCGTTAAAACTTACTTATAGTTGCTGTACTTACACCCTGGAGCCAAGAAGAACACCTGATGTCTCGAATTTACATTTGGAGCGCAGAGTCTAGTAACCCTAACTAATATACTTAACTTATCAAAACACTAGAGACCAGATAGCTAAGAAAGAGCAAGACGGGTCTGTGATAAAAGGGTCTTTCATGAGAAAGGATGAGTTGTAAACTGAGGCTAGAAGCACCTTGCTCTTCAAATCCTAAAGTCTTAAATTCCTTTTTCCCCCTTAGCAACAGGAGCTACACCTTTATACGCTTCTAAAATAGGTTAGACTAAATCATCCTTTCTCACCCAAATATGGGTCCTTGCCCAAGAAATTGTTGGGGTAAATCTGTGTCATTGGTTAAAGAGTTTGTATATATAAATTATGTATATCTACCTACTGAAGATTCCTTATTACCATTTCCCTTTTGTTATTTATGAATTTTTTGGGTTTTGCGGTGTTTTATGAAATGTCAAAGGTTCCAGTTGGAGTTGTTATTCAAGCTGTTACTTGTTGACCTACATATCATAATCCAAAATAATTAATCTGGGGTTTTGCATCAGAGATTGTTGAACAAACAGATCCACACTGTCTGATATTTTAAACCTCAAAAATAACTCATAACTACATCCTTTTGCAAAGCTCTCGCACACAATCTTATTGTAATTTCTTACAATAAGGCCTGTAGGTCCCTTGCATTTCAGCTACTAATATAAAAGTTATGCTAATTTATCAACTTATGCTAAATATACTACTATAAAACCATGATTTCTTAAACTTGTAAAGAAAGATATATAAGTATGCAGTGAGATATACGTGTATATAAGTGTTTATAAAGTAATCTATACATGCAAGCCAAGCATAGGTAAAGTCAGAGGCTACAAATAGACTTATGTTTGGCAAATTTGCAGTGGCTAATATTGCATGTGACTATAACTCTGCAGTGTTGTTGTAGCCTTATTGATCCCAGGATATTAGAGAAGAAAGATGACTGAGCTAATATCTCTTTTTGGATGAATTTCTGTTGGTTAGCGAGACAAGCTTTTGAGCCACACAGAGCTCTTCGTCAGTTTCCCTTACTTGAAGAGCTGAAAGTGACATTTATTTTAACTCATAAAAGTTAGAATATTCATATGTAAGGGTACCCTTATTCCTTCCTTTCTCCTATCTAAGGCTATGTCTACACTTACTAAAATTAGATCGAATTAGTTAGTTCGAACTAACTAATTCGAACTAATTATAGTTAGTTTGAATTAGCTTAATTCAAACTAGCATGGCCACAGTGGAATGTTAGTTCGAACTAAGCAAGCACTTAGTTAGTTGGAATTAGCGATCCCCATTCATTTCAATGGCCAGTTAATTCGAACTAAGAAATTAGTTTGAATTAACATGGCCACATTGGTTAATTCGAACTAGTTAGTTCGAATTAACCCCTTAGTTCAAATACCCTATTCGAACTTATTAGTTTGAATTAAGGAAGCCCTTAATTCAAACTAACTAAAGCCTAGTGTAGCCATGGCTTTAGTTAGTTTGAATTAAGCCTCCTTAATTCGAACTAACTTGCCAGTGTAGACATAGCCTAATTGTCTTCCCTTGATCTTAGTCCTTCTCGGCTCTTGATGCATATCCTTGCTCCCTTTTCCTTTCAACTCACCCCTGTATCTGCCTCATTGTGTTAGGACAGCTTAGTAAGTAATCTTATATCAATGTATCTATATAATGTAATAATTTTCCACAGTTAGATTATGAAGCAATGGAATATATTATGTACTTTATCATGTAACCACAGACTTTACTCTATCATACAGCAATGCACAAAGGGCAGAAATGAAAGGTGTGGGAAAGATAGAGGGGCACAGATCAAGGAGAAGGGAAGGCAAAGAATTCAGAAAGAGCTTCAGGTGAATTTCCTGGGTTTTAAAGGTTTTCCCCTCCCTTCTTTCCCCTCCATTTTACAACCTAGATGAACTCCTTCCACTTAGAAAACAAACAAACAAACAAACAAACAAACCCAAAATCTGGCCACTGGTTCTCTAGTCAGGAAATGGAAAGCTATAGATGTGGAAAGATATGGTCAACTGTGCTGTGTGCTGTTCCATCAGCTTTTTAAAATAATTTATAAATATGATTTTTAAGAACTGTTTTCAAAGAAAAGAGAGCTAAGAAGCTACTCATAATAGTTTGTCTCACATTAATAGCTCTGTTCTACAATGAGAAAAAGGATTGTATTTGATTGTGAATGGATATGGGAACCAACACATTATTTGGGGCAGTAAGGGAGTTTGACATTGTCCACTCTCCACAACAGTGCCTCCTGC
Source organism: Pelusios castaneus (assembly GCA_007922175.1). NCBI lineage: Eukaryota > Metazoa > Chordata > Testudines > Pelomedusidae > Pelusios > Pelusios castaneus. The sequence goes on from ML685883.1 coordinate 7,921,726, forward strand.
TGGCCATCAGGGGGGTTAGCTCTGCCAGCCAGCGTGATCTCTCCTAGTGGTCTCTCTCCCATCTTCTTCTCTACCTGCAGACTCACCTCAGCCTAAGTACCTCTTCATGATTCAGCCCTCTGGCCATGTCACCATCTGTATTTCCCCCATCCAGAGATGGGTACCACTCTTGAATAGTCTATCCCTTTCCCAGTGGTGAATGGGGTGGGACTCAGGTCTGCCTACTACTCCAGGTCCCAACCCAGGGACCCTGTAGATAGTAGTCTCCTGCTGTGTTTCTCCTTAATTTCCTTCAGTGCTGCTTTAGTTCCCTAAGCACTTCCCTGTGGCCCCAGCATCTTCTTGCTCTTGCCACCTCAAAATGCTCCCCAATGCACATTGAAGATTTTCAAAGTAAAGCATATATATTGGGTTTGATTCTGAGCTCACACTAGAATAAGTCAAATCAGAATCTAACTGAGTAGATCCACTAACAATGCCTGGGTTGGGACTGTAGCTCCTATGTCCTTCACACAAGTAAACCTCCAAGGTAAAGTTCATGGGAACAGTCAGTTTTTTCAGTCTACAGCAACTCTCGCGTAATGTGTAATATGTTCACAGTGTCAAAAGTTCGTTCTTTGGTATGGTCTTATTCCTTTCCACAGTTCTGTTCCACAGTTCTGTCACTTCTGTCTAAGGTGTTTCTCACAGTAGTCTCACTAAGATTCTAGACTGATGCCTCAGAATGATTTTAAAATTAGTTGACAGTGTGCATCAAGTTCAGATGTATACTAGTTATCAAAATGTGTGATTTACCTGCAGCCTCTGAATGTCCCCATCTATATTTAGAGGTACTTTGTACTTTTGTTGAAGCTGTTAGGCCTATCCGTGACATTTATTTATGTACTGTTAAACAGTTCCCCCTTCTGTCTGGGCTTCTAAATCTCTCTCTTAAACCTCTTTCCTCAGAGCACCACCCAAATACTGAATTTTAAAGCAACAGTAGAAAAGGATGGATGATAACATTAAATCCTAGGAAATAAACACTTAACTCAATGTGTTGTCATTATCCGAGACAGAGCTGGGTTTTAATCAACATTTTTCAACAATTTAGAATATTTCACAATTTTGTCAAAATACTTTGCCCAGCTCAGTATAATGCACATATCTAAAATGTCCCTCAGTGTAGTATCTGGACACATATATTTGACTTCTGCGGTGAGGGCAATCTACTGGCATACATAGTGCTTTCAATATGCAGAGATACTTTTCCTAGTATCCACACACACAAATAAATTAATAATGCCCAGAGTCCCTTTTCCAAGTTTGGTTCTAAATAACAAGGGAGGAGAAAAAAAGGGTTATTAAAACATAACAAACCACCTGAGAAATACAATATAAGTAAATTCAGATGCTTTCATGTATAGGAAATCAGAATCTTCTCCTACTTGTTACCTACCAAAAGTCACGTGCATGATCAAGCGTTTTGTTTGACTTTATAATCATGTTTCCTTGTCATATTCTTAGGAAGCAGTCAGTAAATAACTGATTTGGCAGGGAGGGAGAAAGAGAGGAGACAGGGATTGTGTCAAACCAAGTCTGAGTTTATTTTTATTTTCAGTTTTTCTCACCAAAATGAAAAACCAAAATAATTTCATTTGAGTCAAATGAAACATTTAGAATGTCAATTCAAAACATAAAAAATCATTAAAAATGAGACAAATGATTTACTCACTGTTGTAAATGACAGAATGTTTGGTTTATTTGTTGCTTCTGTATGTCAAATAATTCAGATGATTCAACTAATCAGTCCTCAGACTTTTTGACTGGTTCCTTTTGGATTCAATCCAGTTTACTGAAAACTTATCCTCATGTTACTACTTTTTTTTATTAATTCATAGCCCTCTGCAATACATTCCTATATCCATCCTCATTCATATATGTGTAAGCAAAGTGTTGCTTAATGGAGGAATTTTTTTATCGCGCAGCATTGAATAGTAGTGTAGCTGGATCCTAGATACAAGTAGTATCTTCTAGGGACCAGCAGATGGCACCAACTGCTAATAATTCAGTTATAAAATAGCCCTTTTATAAATGCTTAATGGAAAGATGAAAGAGGGGTGTGTGTGTGTGTGTGTGTGTGTGTGTGTGTGTGTGTGTGTGTGTGCAAATCTGATGTATCATAAGAGCACAACAGAGTAACTGATTTCTAGTATTTATTTGTTTTCAAACACTAACATGAATTTCTATGCATTCTTTTAAAAAAAAACCTTTGGGTGAATTTTCTATAACACTGAATTTCTTTGGTTTTTATGCAGCTATTAATATTAGCCTACCAAGCTTCAGTGGCACAGATGTCTTTGGCTATACCTCATTCCTAGCCTTTTCTGCAATTCCAAATATCAGCTTCCACTATGAATTCCGACTGAAATTTCAGTTGGCAAACCACAACACAGCAGTAGAAGATAATTTGATATTTTTCACTGGACAGAAGGGCCAAGGTAAGTTATTTGACTCTTCTGGAATCTTAATACAGAGCATTGATAGATAAATCAACAAAAGGAAAAAGCCACTTTTATATTTATGTTAAGCAGACTCCTACTTCTTAGTACGTTCATTATTACCCTTAGAGTACAGTCCCTGAGCCAGCCTGCAAGTCACATGTGTTTGTATACTCAAGCTAATTTGAGTTAATCTTGTGTCTGACAGTTTTTCAGATTCTATTAAATGCTTTTTTTCTAAAATTCCTATTCCCCTTCCCTTCTCCCAGTAATTTTGTAATTCCATCAGAAAAGTCATCCAAAGTGTCCTAATACCTCATTTATCTTAATATCTTACTGAGCCCATTAACATTTTTGTACTCCTTTACAGACTTTTTTCTGGTTTATTTTTCCTTTAATGACTTTTCATTAACTTTATAAAATGTAATTAGATATTGGATGCCAGTGCTGATACCCTTTTTTTTATAACAAACCACTAGAATTATGGTCATTTTAGGACATTATTCTGAAAGGGAGTTGGAGGCAAAGTTCTTGAAATAAGGGGGAAAACACAGATGTCATCGTGTTTATCTATAGTCTTTAGTATAGCATCCTCCTAGAATTGTTTGTGTTCAGGTTTCCCAGAAGTGAAATGCAGTATGTCCTAGAACAAAAACATATGTCATTCATGGATAACTACAGTGGGGTTTTTTATGGGTTCTTTCATTTTTTACAGATGTACAGAGCTTTGAACTTTTCCATTAGAGAGCTCAGTCTTCTCCCAGTGTGATTCTGCTGCCATTGAAGTGAAGGTGCTTGAGTTAGAGCCCCGGAGGGAGGGACTATGGATAGGGTGTGCTCCCTTTGGAGCCTTTGCCTTTGGAATTCATTCGCGTCTTGGTCCAGAACAGACCAAATGTTCTGACTTTGAAGGTGCACCTCCAATCCTATTTATCAAACCCAGACTTTTGGTGAGGACATAGAATTTTGAACTTTTATCCTTTTGCCGATAATCGGTTGTCTATATGTTTTAGGAGAAACAGATGTATTTTTTACTTTTTGAATGGATTCTCTTACAACATACTTCAGAAGCAGCTGCATCTAGGGTGATGCACTTTTTATTTTATATATAAATAAAAGAAAATGAAGGACATAAAGATGCTATTTTCATTATAAAGTCTTCAGCTGCCAAAAGGCATTATGATCTATGTAATTCCCATCAGGTCATAGATGACAGCTTTGAAAGAGGCTTCTTCAACTCTCTGTATTAAACAGAACAGGCCCTGTCCAATTTTTTTTCATAAAATAGCAGTGGAATAAACACCAGACTGTAGATAGCATACATAATGATTATAATATCATAGCTATATTTATCTTCTGTTGTCAATAATCCTTAAATATTTTAAAATAATTTACATATAGTAAATGTCTTAAGTCAAAATTAAAATAGTGGGTGCCATTTACCATATACATTTTCAGATGGCAGTGCAGGGCAAATGGACATAATTTTCCTCTTAAAATCGTCTTTACATCAAAATGGTAAATTTTCTTTACTGCCTTTCGGTGCTTCTTGCTGGCTGAAATCACAAGAAAGTCTGTAATATTTTAGATCAGATCAGATGGAATTCATGCCCACTCCTTTACCTGATGTCTATAATAGATACAGTGGAATATAAATGTTATCTTTAAACTGACTGCAGCACAGTATAGTATATGGACCAGTCCTTCCAGCACTTACATACCTTGATTAATTCTACTCCGCGGAGTAGTAAAGATGTGCCTGTTTTTATAGGATTGGGCTGATGGAAGTAAACAGTATTGTACAGGAGCAGTGACTAAAGTCTGGAAGGAAAAAGATACATTATTCATTTGACAGGGAAAGAAATTAGTTTTAGAAAATGGCAAAGGTATATAAAGGCAAACATATCTAATTAAATTTGTGTTTTACCAAGATGTGATATTTGCAACTCAATCATGAGATTATTTATATGTACTCACACCAAACATTTACTCTCAGTTAAAGTAATTTTTGAAGGAGGTAATGAAAGTCTTAAGATGATACAGAATATCTAAAACATGGGGTACATTTAAAAGTGAAAGCCTAAGAAATGTGCAGAAAATGAAAGAGTATGACTATTCCAGCAAAGAAGTTCTATTAACAAGTATACTAAAGGGTTAATCTGGGGCCAGTGCTTACACACAGGAACAGAAAATTATTGGAATATATAACTTCCTGGAACTCTATTTTGTGTTCATGTACCAGTATGTATTCTACTGAATAACAGACTGACAGCTAGCAATGTTCAGATCTGCTCTACTAGTCATTACATTTACAAACTCAGCATTATGTGTCAAACCATTTGGGCCTGATTCTCCTCTTTCCTATATCTGTGTAAGTAAGAAGTAACTCCAAAGAAGTCATCAACATTATGCCAGTGTTAACCTTGATTGGGTGTAGACTACAACCCTTATTGTCTAAACATTTGTTCAGTAACTAACAGAAGCAAAAGTGAATTAAAGTGGCTTAGTTTCCTAGGCTATGTCTACACTTGTAAAGTTAAGTCGACTCTGTTGAGTTGACTTAAAGTCAACCTTATTAAGTCGACTTAACAGTAGACATCACCATCCACACTGGCTTTAAGTCGACTTAAGAAGTCAACTAAGGCTTAAGTCGACCTTCAAAGGTGGTGTTATTAAGTCGACTTAAGGAAGTGCTTAAGTCGACTTAATAAAAGCCCAGTGTGGACGCAGCTTTGTGTAGATCAACTTAAGCGTCCTTAAGTCGACCTACGTTGCCAGTGTAGATGCACCCCTAGAAATGTATGTTGCTTTGGTTTTACTGAAGGTGGTGAAAAAGATGAAAAGGCAGTGCTACAAGTTGCGGTAAAATCAGACATATGCAGACATAATGAACATTATCTTTGCCATCAGCCACCCCATACCATAGTGTCATTTCAGAAACATCAGTGGTGTCCCATGCTGCATGTCCTTATAACATAGAAAAGCATTCATCATTTCCTTTGTCAGAATGACTAAAACTAAAGCTAGAGATAATTGTCTTAAAATACAAGCCAGTAAAGTGCACTGCTGGTGATGTTCATGAGAGAAATGTTCTAAGAACTATGTACACAGAGAGATGTCACATTGTTGATTGAGATTAGTATCATACAATATGAAATGCTGTAATGACACAGTTAACTTAATTGGATACAACAATTACTGTCTCTGATGCCATTAGGATAATAAAATTTGGAGCTTTGCTTGGACAGAAAGCAACTTGTTTTAGGAAGCTTACAAGTGCCTAACACCCTTTAAGATCAATGGGCGTTAGGAGCCTAAATAATTTTGAGGATCTGGGCCCAAACATATTGTTGGGATTCTCTCTGAGACCTCTTTCTAAATGGCTTCCCAAGAACTCAGTTCAACTCCAGCCTTTATCACTCTGGTATCTTTATTTGGCATACAGTGGTGTTACACTGAGTTGATCAAACTCAAATGCAGGAAAAGGGATATAGGGTACATCATAGCACCAAAGTTATATAGAAACTTTATATACATTACACATATCATTGTATTTACTATACATTGCACCACACATTTATTGGCTTCATTACTTTGCAGGAACCAATCTCTGTGAGGCATGCATTATCCACACACTGTCCATGGTTCAACTACCTTTTTACTTCATTTCTACATTATTAACCTGTTTTGTCCCTTGTTAACTAGTTCACAGGAAATAGTTCCCTGTATGTTCTTCCTCTTAGGTGGCTCAGACATTTTGTCTTGTAAGCCTTCTGACCTATTTACTTATCTTATTTAGCACAAACATTCTGTTTTCAATCTAATGATTTATTTACTTTCCTAATTCTGTCTTTCAAAAGATGAAGCCTCCCTCCATGTGTAAATTAGTCATGTCATGCCAGGCCTCAGCTATAGTGCTACTGCAAATAATAGTAATACATGTTTTCCTCAATGACAGCTTTGGAACCGTTACCTTCAGAAAGGATGCACAAATATAAGTGAGGGCAATGGGGTTAAAAAGACAATCATTAACAATTCTGTCAATGGTAACAGACCCTAAAAGAAATTATTTTGTCCTCCAAGTGCTGCGTTGGTTCTCAGGCTGAAGATTAATAACATGATAGCCTTTCTTTTCAATTCATTAAACAAGCAGTTTTGACTGTAAACATAAGCAGAGTAAATCTACTGAATGTCAGTCTGTCATTTTTTACAGCATCAGGTTTCAGTTTTATGAGCACAGTTCTTCTCCATTGAAGTCCATGGGAGTTTTCCTATGGACTTCAGTTGAAGAAAGAGAAGGCTCTAAATACCACTTCTCAGTTAGTCACCCTGATTTCTGTAATTACACTAAGTGGCTCAAAAAGACCAAAAGACTTAAAAGTGCATTAATTATTTATTGTTGCCAAAAATAATGTATTAGTGTTTGACTAAAGCAATGGGGAGAGAGTGTATAGCTGACCTCAATGGTAATTTGTTCTTTAAGTAATATGCTTCTAGATCCTTTAAGAGACTAATAGTATCAACGTCACTTGTGTCTGTATAAAGTAATCTATGTGATCTTTTGTAGTTTTATTCTGATATTTATATATTGCAGTTTCATTCTGCTTTTTATTTGCAAAGAACTCTGTGAAAGACGGGGCTTGATTATGTCTCTCTGATTAAGAATAACAAATATGGGCTGCATCTACATTGATGTCAATGGAGCTCTGCGGTCTTACACTAGCTTAGGATCTTAGCTCACAATTGTATCAGTGATATCAATTACAAGATGGTGTCTGATTCTTCAAATAAGTTCAGATAAGCAGTAATCATGTGTATCATATAATACGTGAGCATGACAAATGCTATTATAAGACACTTTCTGAGTTATTTGTGAGATGTACACAGTCTCAGGTGTAATCTGGCTAAATTGGTTTGAAGTTACTGCCAACATTAAACTTTTTTACTACCGGTTTGATAGATATAGAATAAAAAAATATGAAAATAAATTATAATCTGTTATCTCAATGAAATAGCATTCTCCCATGAGCATTATAATATTCCATAGTTCTCTTTTATTTCTTTTCCCCCAGCCTCCCACCCTGAACACAGGGTGGGGGAAAAGAACTATATTCATTTTACAGGTGAAGAACAGAGAGGCTGTTTTTTTCCAAGTCACACAGGTTATGTCTACACTTGCAAGTTGGTTCGAATTAAGGAAGCTTAATTCTAACTAACTTAAGCCTTGGCCACATTAGGCTTTCATTAGTTCGAATTAAGG
>ML685883.1:7929865-8101428 GCA_007922175.1 Pelusios castaneus
GATTAATAAATCTGTTAGTCTTTAAAAGTGCCACAAGACTCTTTTGTGTTTCTACAATAGACTAACACGGCTACCCCTTTGGAATTTAACTAAAATTAGTTAGCTTTTGTAAGTGTAGACATAGCCACAGAAAGTCTGTGGCAGAACTTTGTATGAACACAGGTCCCTTGAATCCCCATCTAATGCTTTAAGTTCAAGACCATCTTTCTGTTCATGATTTTTGTCCTGCCAGAGAAAATGTATCTGCACATTTTTTTAAAAGTTTCTATGAAAGCATATTTTATAACTGTTACTGCAATATGCTCATTGTAGGATGAAGAAAAGAAGTACTGGTAAATCTTTAATGTTATACAAAATGCCACACTTGCCTGTTGTGTCTCATTAATGCAATCACTGCAATAGTTTGAACTCCAATATGTTTGAGTTACACTGAATCTACATATAAATATATCTTTCAACAACAATTGAATACCCAAGTCTTGAAAAATAACCTTTTGTTCCAGTGCTGAAGTTGTCTAGATAGTATTGTACAGAAAAAAGTGCAGAGTACTCTTTTCTGGTAAATTATTAGTACGTTGTCCTAGTTTATAGTCCCCAAGACATCCTAGATTCCTAGATTGTAAGGCCAGAAAGGACCATTCTGATATTCTAGTCTGACCTCCTGTATATAATAGGCTATAGAATTTCTCCAAAATATTTCCCAGAGCATATCATTTAGGAAAAGAATCCAATCTTGATTTAAAAATTGTCAGTGATGGAGAATCATGGACAAGCAGTGGCAGATTGTTCCAGTGGTTAATAATTCTCACCACTAAAAATATATGCCTTATTTCCCGTCTGAATTTGTCTAGTTTCACTTCCAGACATTGATAATGTTATACCGTCATTGGTTAGATTGAGAAGCCCATTTTTAAATCTTTGTTCCCCATGTAGGTACTGTAATTAAGTCACCCCTTAATCCTCCCTTTGTTAAACTAAATAATGTGGTCTCTTTGGGTGCATCTACACTGGCAACATAGGTTGACTTAAAAACGCCACCTCTGAAGTTTGACTTAATCCTTAAATCGACTTCTTAAGTCGACTTAAAGCCAGTGTGGATGGCTATAGAATCATAGAATAATAGGGTTGGAAGGGACCTCACGAGGTCATCTAGTCCAACCCCCTGCTAAAAAGCAGGACCACTCCCCCTAAATTATACCAGCCAGAGTTTTGTCTAACCGAGCCTTAAAAATCTCCAAAGTTGAAGATTCTACCACCTCCCTAGATAGCCCATTCCAATGCTTCACCACCCTCCTAGTGAGAAAGTTTTTCCTAATATCCAACCTTGACCTCCCCAGCTGTAATTTGAAACCATTGCTCCTTGTTCTGTCTTCTGTTACCCTCGAGAACAGCCTAGCTCCCTCCTCTTTGGAGCAACCCTTCAAGTAGTTGAAGGTTGCTATCAAATCTCCCCTCAGTCTTCTCTTCTCTAGACTAAATAAGCCTAGTTCCTTCAGTCTCTCCTCATAAGTCATGTGCCCCAGCCCCCTAATCATTTTTGTTGCCCTCCGCTGGACTCTTTCTAATTTGTCCACATCCTTTCTGTAGTGGGGAGCCCAAAACTGGACACAGTACTCCAGATGCAGCCTGACCAGTGTCGAATAGAGGGGAATTATCACATCCCTCGATCTGCTGGCAATACTCCTACTGACGCAGCCTAATATGCCATTGGCCTTTTTGGCAACAAGGGCACACTGTTGGCTCATATTCATCTTCCCGTCCACCATAACTCCCAGGTCCTTTTCTACAGCGCTGCTACTTAGCCGATCGGTCCCCAGCCTGTAGCAGTGCATGGGATTTTTCCGTCCTAAGTGCAGGACTTTGCACTTGTCTTTGTTGAACCTCATGAGGTTTCTTTCGGCCCAGTGTTCCAATTTGTCCAAGTCTCTCTGGATCCTGTCCCTGCCCTCCAGAGTATCTACCATTCCCCCCAACTTGGTGTCATCCGCAAACTTACTAAGCACGCAGTCTATTAACTTTACAAGTGCAGATATAGCCTTTCACTAAAGACATGTTTTCTAATCCTTTAATCATTCTTGTGGTTCTTCTCCAAACCCAAATTATCAACATCCTTTTAAAACTGCGATCACCAGAACTGGACATGGTATCTTCAGCAGCAGTAGCACCAGTGCCAAATACAGAGATCAAATAATTTCTCTTCTACTCACGAATCCCATTTATGCATCCCAGGATTGTATTGGCTCTTATGGCCACAGTGTCACACCCAGCGCTCATGTTCAGCTGATTATTCAACATAGCACTAAAATCTTTTTCAGAGCCACTGCTTCGCAGGATACAATGCTCTGTTCTCTATATCCCACATTCTTTGTTCTCACATGTATATGTTTACACTTATCAATATTAAAATGCATAGTGTTTGCTTGCTCCCAGTTTATCAAGCAATGAAGATCATGCAGAATCAGTAACTTTTCATCTTCATTATTTACCATTTCCCTTATTTTTGTGTCATCTGAAAACTTGATCAGTGATGATTTTATGTTTTCTTCCAGATCACTGATAAAGGTGTTAAATTGAATAGGTGGCAAGAACCAGTCCCTGTGGGACCCCACTGCAAAAGGCCCGCTCACTGGTGATTTTTCCCATTTACAATTACATTTTGAGACCAATCAGTTAGCTAGTTAGTAACGCATTTAATGTGTGCCAGATTAATTATATGTCATTCTAGTTTTTTAATCAAAATGTCATGCAGCACCAAGTCAAACCCTTACAGAAGTCTATGTTAACACTACTGCCTTTATCAACCTCAGGATCTATTTTCCACAAAACCTTGTTGTATGGCATTAGTTCTATTACCCTCATTATTAATTTTTACCTTCACTTTCCCTCTAAATCATTGTATTTTTTCCTCAGTTGCGGGATCATGACTTTTTAGGAAATATGTGATCCGTTCTTAAATGATTTCCAATTATTGTTCACATTTTTCTGATTAAATTCTTTCTCACATCTGATCTGGCTCATAATCACTTTGTAAAACTGACCCCCTATTAAAGCCCCAAATGTATAAAATACTATTCTGGACTAAATGTGATCCAGTTGTAATCACTTGCCCCAAGCTACCATTAACTTTTAGTTCTATGATCAGTTCCTCCTGAGTATCCATCCAGTACTTTAACCTCAAGTTCAGTATTCCTCTACACTGAATGTAAACCCCAGGGATTTGTTGCTGATATGTGTACGAAAAGGGTTTGGGTGTGGAAAGAGATAGGTTGCCCATGGATTCTATTAAGTCTCAAAGCCAAAGCCTGGCCTGTGAATGAGGACTCCTATTCACAGTTCTCTGTTGCATAGTCCAGTTCCTTAGGCTGGCAATTTGGGGCTGTTATTGAGTTGTACATATGTATTATGTGTAAGACTTAGCTTATAAGCTCCTCTGGATAGGGACTTTATCTTTTTATAGTATATACCTTTAAAGAAGCATATATATTTATGACTTTATATTAAAATTAAAGTACAAACGGTTCAGAAACAAAGATGGAGAATCTCGTTTCTTTTCATTTGTAAAGAAAAGTGCACATAGAGACCTTCAGTAGCCCCCCATCAGATCGGGGGCTGCTCCTCCCTGAAGATAGAGCTTTGTTTCATACGTCTTGTTCTAATATTTGGAGTTTAAAGAACCTTGAAGATGCACTCTTGTGTTAGTTAGTAAACCAGCAACAATGGCTGGTAAATCAGCCAGATTTAGCGGGACCTGTAGGCTTTAGCAGACCATCCCTAAGACAGAAAACACTTCTTTAAAAAGGTTTAAAATGGTTAAAAATCTTTCCAGTTTCTACCACAGGATGCCTAAAAACTATCAGAAAAAGCATGAGAAATTGATTAGATTTTTTTTTAATAAATTTAAATTTAAACCTCCCTTTCTTTATAAATTTTCAATTAATTCCAAGGGGAGGGGATTGTGTGCCTTTGTCTACATTTAACAAATGTGTAATTATTGTACTGACTCTCATGATAATGGTCATGAGATATGGAGAGATTAAGCCTCCTTATTCATGAGTGTCATAGCCAAGCTCAGCTGCCTTTTTTGAGTTTATAAACAAGAGTTTAGTCATGAAGGATTTCTGGTATTGTAGTCCATCTATTTACAACACTCCTCATAGCTGCAAGGTAACTGAAATCACAGGGATTCCAAATTCCCTCTTCAGAATTCAGAAAATTCTTGCTTAAATAGCCATGCTATTTTTGATTTTGTAGGTCTGAATGGAGATGATTTCCTAGTGCTAGGCCTGCACAATGGCAGTGTGGTATACAGCTACAACCTGGGCTCTGGCACAGCCACTCTCATTAGTGAGCCACTCGACTGGACACTCAGTATTCACGTGATCCAGCTTGGCAGATCTCTCCGAACAGGCTGGCTGAAGGTAAGGGATCATACCCTTTTTTGAGATTGGGCTATTGAACAGAAGGAGGATTTCTGTAAAGAACAATATTATCTTTGCCATAGCTGCAAATGCACCATCAATTTATTTAAAAAAAGAAAAAAACTTATAAAACATCCATAGGGAAAGACAAGTGATAAAATTTGTTTATTTACATGTTTCTTTATTAAGATATTTGAGGGCTATTGAACAGAAGGAGGATTTCTGTAAAGAACAATATTATCTTTGCCATAGCTGCAAATGCACCATCAATTTATTTAAAAAAAGAAAAAACCTATAAAACATCCATAGGGAAAGAAAAGTGATAAAATTTGTTTATTTACATGTCTCTTTATTAAGATAATTGAGATGCAAATCTCTTGATGAGACATGTCCAGTGGAAATAATTTCCTTTGTTGTAAGTAATGTAAATGTTTTCATTGAAAGGTGGATGATCATAAGAATAAATCCATCACATCCCCAGGAAGATTGGTTGGGCTCAATGTCTTCAGTCAGTTTTATGTAGGTGGTTACAATGAATACACTCCAGAGCTCTTACCAAATGGATCCAAATTTGAGAATGGCTTTCAAGGTAAGGAACTTTTTTTAAATAAAAAATAACCTCGTAATACTCTTTGCATAATAATATTTCTACTGCCTATAAAATGATTGAGTACAAATATTTTATCTTTTTTTTAAAAAAATAGTTTCTTCTTTTCAATAGCTTAAGTTAGGAGTTATATTTCACTTTTTCCATGTTTTGTTTTAATTAATAAGAAGCAGGATGCCTGTAAGATGTTACCACTGTTCCAAATTAACAAATGAAAAGTTCTAAATAAGTGCTAAATGTTACTTATATTTCATACTTGGATTATATAGTGTAAACATCTGTGTGGAATGTAGAATTGAAATGTAGAAGCACATGGCTCTTCCAAACCCTAACAGGGCTCAGTTGCAATAAAATAAATTTAATTCAGAACGGAGTGAGATATAGCCAGTTAAAAGAAGCTGGTCTTCAGAGGAACATGCCTATTGAATAATCTACTATATACTATCTTCTGATGATTCTGGCATCAACCACTTAAAGAAACACCTGAAGACAGCAAAACATGTCACTTGTGCAGCATCTTTATTTTTCCAGAGGAACACTAATCCTTTCAGCCAGGAGGTTACAAGCGCTGAGAGGTTGTTTTGCCAATCAATGTTGGAGCACAGGTTTCCTATCCAATATGCTGACCATTTCACAATGCTTATCAAGATGATGTACCCCCTTCAGCAACAGCAAAACAGTTTTCCTGTGTAAGGATTAAAAAGTCCTATTTCTCATCAATGCTCTGTCTTCAAAACATAGTTTCTGCAGTGAATTATGCAAGATCGGGACCTTTCACTGTTTTTATGGATAAAAGTTATTAGCCTGTCAGGGATAGGAGCTTTAAATCAAGATTAGATATTTTAATGAGGCTACAAGAATTCTGAAAAATAATTTTCTTTAAATGGCAGCTTGTTATACTGCAAATACTGTTCTGACTGCTTGAATTCAGCTGAATGTTTCAGTATCCGTTGGACAAATGCAATTGGATTTTTCTCTGACTCAGAAAAAGTAAGGGTTGCAAAACATGGTTCTCTGCTAATCAGCGTAAAAGAAATGTCGGCGTCTGTGCCGCTCCATGTGTGTCATATGTGCTGCACTCAGCAGCAAAGGCTGCTGTTAAAGCCAAACTCATGGAAGACATTCTGGCTGACATCCTCCACTACTTCGCTGGCAGTGTAAAGCAAAAGAAGGGTTATCATCAGTACCAAGAATGGGTGCAGATGATCTGTTCTTGATGAAACAAGATCAAACTATGTGACTAAGTCTTCAGTAAGTTGTTGAAAGGTGCACTAACCAGTGGGAACCGCTTCTTACTTATTTCAGCAACTGCTCTGAAATTGAAAAGCCAGGCAGAGTACAATGTATTATTTATTTAAGAGAAAAAGATATGCAACTGTTTTATCTCTTCTTCGAGAATGTGCAGCATATGGTGGATTTCTTTCAATAGAAGTTTCCAGCATGATCAGTCTACAGGAGGGGACCATGTTTGGTTTTTTTCTGAGAATTTCCCTGAATAGATTTGTGAAGAGAGAGTTGGTGAACAACACTGCAACCGTCACTAGTCTCAGTTTCAGAGACCAAAAATACCATAGGGAAGATAGTAAGTTGTTTGTTGGTTTCGAGGCCGAAAACTTCAGTTCAATTAACCTCACATAGACTTTTCTGCACTAAAATGATTTTATCAAGGAGTCAGGCAATTATATGCTGCAGCAATAGATAACAAACCACTAAAAAAACTGCTGGTGAAGGACAAATTGTTGCAAGATATAGCATTGCTTCATCCTTTAAACAAAGGGAACCATTATGAAAATATTGTTCTCTGGCTGTTTGAAGAGTTACTCACTTTGGTTCCCTCAAATGAAGAAAAGCAAAGGATTTGCAATGAATGGATCAGGTGTCAGGTTGATTTCAATTTACCTTAGCCTAGAGACCAAGATAAAGCAAATCTGATGTTTGGTAAAGCCTGTTTGCTTTGAAAAAAGATACTCATTGCTTCCTAAATTTATCACAGCTCTTCTGTGTCAACTATATGATCAAGTCAGCACTGACCATGTGTTTTCAGATATGTATAAAAATAAATCTCTGGTGTACCACTGCCCAGTGATTTGTTAACTGCCAGCCCAATCTATAAAACCACAGGCAGTGAGCTGTTATGAATTTAAGCCAAGCTGAGATCTAATGCAGTTGACAAAGCAACTGTACCAATCTCTTTAATGTAATAGGATCCCACTGATAAATCTGCAGAGCCATAGAAATAAAGTGCATACATCTATTATCCATCCTTTGGTACTACACTAAAACCTTGTCCCACTGTTGGAATAAGTATATTGGATTTATAATGATACTGCTGAGGAAATGTCTGGGATTCCTATTAAAAGAAGAATGTTATGCATTACAATCTACTGTTTTGATAAAGTTCACTTGTTTGAATCAATTCGGTTTTAACATAGTTCACTTGTCTGAGTCACTTGTTCAATCAGTTCTGATCCCAGATGATTTTAATGGATTTACTTCAGCATCTGACCTGTGGGGGTCAAACTTAGCTGTGTTTACAAGTGGAAATGGATTATGTGGTTTCATATATCTTTTTCTGTTAGGGTTGCTAGGTCTCTGGTTTATGACCAGAAAGTCTGGTCAAAAATGGAACCTGGCATCATCTGGTCAGTGAAAGTCTGGTTAGGTGCAGCAACCAGCCTCTGGCACCAGGGAGAAGGACAGCCACCATTGCTGGAGTCCAGAGAAAGAGCTCTCAAGTAGTGCCTTGCTGCAGTGGTACCTCATCCTGCCCTATTCACCCCCAGCCTCACAGCACAGCTCTCCCCCCTTCTGCCCCCCCGCCTTTCCTGCCCCACTCGCCTCCCTGCTCCCAGACTGTGGGTCTCCCTCCCCTGCCCTGCCCCCCACCACCTGACTCACCCTCAGAGCTCTGTTCTCCCTGTCCTACCATTCACACCACCGTCACTGGAGCATGGCCCTCCTGCTCCCACTCACCCATCCACACCTGGAGTGCAGCATTCCGTCCCCTGTCTTGTCCCAGTCACTCAGTTCTCATGCACAGCTCCCCCTCCACCATCCTGCTCTGGTCACCCCTCCACTCCTAGAGCTCTGCTCATCTGGGAGGAGGAGGGAAGTGGAGAGAGCAAGTAGGAGGGCAGAGCCTCAGAGGAAGAAGTGGAGCAGAGATAGGAGAAGAGGCAAAGCAGGGAGCAGGGGAGGTTCTCTCACACAGTGTCCAGTTTTCCAAAATTAGAAAGGTGGCCACCCTGTTCTTGTCCAAACTAGTCAGGAAACATCCACACATATTCAGCTTACATCATAGTATCTGATCAAAAGAGGCCCAGAACTGGAAGAGCAAGGGGGATGCATGTCAGAACTAAGGGGCATTCATTACCAAAGTTCCTTCAGGGAGTTTGCACAGTGTCTGCCTCTGCTATTCTAGGCTCATATTGTTACTGTTAGTCTCTCATCAGCACCAAGCTGACACTCATATTTTTCTTAAAAATGGGAAAATGTAAGAGAGAACTCAGTTGAACTCATGAGGCCAATAAGAGTCTCCCTGGCCCACTGAGCAACTGCTTTATATATATATATTTGTTTGGGAAGCTGTATCTAAATTGGATGCTTCACAGGTATTGATACAGTTAAATTATCCATCACCACCAATGCCACCTTCTTTTCTTCAATGACCTTATCAGGTCTTCAGCACTCGCTGTGCTTTCCTTCAGTGTTGACTGTTTGCACACATTTCTGGGAAGGGCTTAGTTGGTATTCTAGCAGGAGCTGGGGGAACAGAACATGCTTTATCTGTTGCTGACAAACAACAGAAACATTAGTTAGGCTTGACTGACTCCATGTTGAACAAGAAGTAACAGGATTAAAAATGTTGCAAATAGTCATCAAACTAAGTTATTTAAATCACTTAAATTCTAAAATTACATTTTATGTAGCAGTATAAACAAAACTGACAAAAAAAACTTACATGAGGAAGGGGAAAGATACTTTAGATACGTTTTTTAAAAAATCAAGCCAATCATTAGTTCATCTTTCCACAAAGAGGATAAACAAGGATTATATTGTTCAATACCAATGCTTTCTACTAGATACAATCTACTGCATAAAGTGTCAGCAATGTCTAAAAATTAATGGAAAACGTTTTACTTTACTTGGGGCTTGGCGTTAAGGGACTAAAGCTGTATTCAGACACCTAAATGAACAGAGTCTGGTTTTTAGAAAGGCTGAATATCCATAATTCCAGTGATTTCAATGGGGGTTGAAAACACGCAGCATGTTCTCAAATCCCATAATTTATTTAGATGTCCCACTTTTGGCACATAAATTTGAACATTCCAGCCATAGTCCTTTGATTGATCTTCAGAATGGCCTGCTTTGCTGAAGATGCTACCTGTGTGCAGTCCAGCTGTTTGGCTCACTGAGACTTACTTGAGTGGGTGCTGTCTGGCTGTATCACCTCAGCAGCAATTTCCTCAGTCTCATTTTCCTCACCCTACTCTTAGAGCCCTAGCTCTAAACTGTTAGATACTCTGGAACAATAATGGCAAAAGTAAGATCAGAGTGGCTGGTAATTTTCACCAAAATTCCACTGTCCCACCAGCCCTTTCCAATGCCATTCCCAGGAATCCAATCAAGTTGCATAGCTAATAATAATACTGCATACAAGTGTTTGAGTGCTAAGAGACTTTTGAAGATGTCTACCTGGAGACAGAACTATCTGGTCCCAAGAGGACACCTTCATCCTGTTCCAACTATAGCGAAAGCTAATGTTAAGAAAGGAACTGAATCATGAGGGCTTATCTGTAGGGTACTTTAATGCATATTGACGAGCAGAGGAGATAAACTAACACATGAAACCTAAACCCAAGGCCAAAAAGGAGGTGAAGAAGGTTACGTTCATCAGATCATCACATGAAGTTGTATATGGTGTTTTATGTATTGATGTTATAGCTTGTTGGTTCGAAGATATTAGAAAAGATGGGTGAGGTCATATTTTTTATTGGGCCAACTTCTGTTGGTGAGAGAAACACACTTTCCAGCTCACACAGAGCTCTTCTTTAGGTCTGGGAACAAGCCTGAATGTCTATATCACAATTAAACAGTCCTGTGAGCCCATGTCAGCTGGCACCGACCTGCAGTGGGTGTCTAATTGCAATGTAATATACCCTGAACCTCGTTCACCAGCCACATTCAGAATGGGCACAAGAGCCATGCCCCAGAGCTCATTTGAGAGTGCAGGAAAAGGGGGTAAGTAGTAGAGCACTGGTGTCTGCCTAAAAAAAAAAAAAAAAAAAAAAAAAAAATCCTTTTCCATTGGGGTGGGTGATCAGGGCAACCACAGTAGCGCCAGCATTCATTTTTGTCATTGTTTGAAACAGTTTTGCTTGATGCCTTTCTCTTTTGTCTGCATCTGTCGTGGGGAAGTGCAGACATCAAAAACATTTTTCTGCCCCGGGCAGCAAAACACCTAGGATGGCTCTGCTGACACTGCTCCCTCCATTACCTAGTGCCAGCCCCACCTCCTGAAGGGGAGAAGGGAAATGTTGGATTAAATCTAAATTTTGCAGCGTTTTCTCCATCTCTGCTGCAGCAGTGTGCAGAGAAAATGGCGTAGTGCTGCTCTCAGCTCCTGCCCACTGAATTCACTCTTCCTCACAGCAGTGGCCAGCAGAATGAGGAGAGGAACTATAGCAGGGGTGGGAGAGAAAAGACGACAGAGTTGGAAGGAGATGTGTGATGGGACCAATAGAACAGAAAGAAGTCTGGATAGGAATTAGAGAAGAGAGTGGACTAGCATAGAAAAAGGACTCAAAACCGAGTAGGGGAAAACATTGATGATATAAGGTAGGAAAAAATATGTGTAAAAGGCAAGTGCTCTATGAACCAAAAGATTTACTGCCTGTGCTAACTAAAGATTATTAACCTGAGAAATGACACCACAACGCACACAACTTTTGCAGTCTGTCACAAGGTCTTAAGAATGTCCAAGATGACATTATATAGCCCCCTCCTCACCCAACTACTCAACAATGAGAGGAACTAAGTGTTAAAATTCTAGATAGAGAAATAATTCATTAACATTTAACAAAACATAGGTCCTGTCAGAGTATCCATATGTCACACTGCTGTAGATGCCTGGGAAGGTGGCAATGATGTAAAGGAGAAATCTAAGTGTAAAACCTTTAGTAGGCTGTCTTTTATCTATTAAATGCCAGCAATTGGCTGCGTCACTGGAGCATGAAAAGGTCCATGTGGTCTACTAAGTCTTAGTAGATAAATAATCTGGCCTAAGGGAGAAATCCAAGACTAGAAATAGTAAAAAGGATTTGAAAGTTAAATATCCTAGTGATGAATTGGTACATACATGCAACCAGATCTGAACTATATCCATAAATTTTAAGCATAGAGAAATTGCATTCAACTTTATTCTCATCATGGACACGAGGCCTGCATGGGTGGCTATGATAAATATAATGCTGATACTAAAAACCCAGACTTACACAGAGTGGGAATATTTAGCATGTTCTTTGAAACTGTTGAAAGTACAGGAACACTGGCAGTTGGACAAACTCCTTGACTTCATGTCTAGCAGTTGCAAATCTGCTTCCCCTATGATTTCAACAACTAATGCAAAATTAAAGATAAGGTCTAATCCTTAAAAGTGCTGAACACCTGTCACTCGCGTTTCAGTGAGTGCTGTGGGTATTCAGTAATTCTCAAGCTTAACTGCAACAAATCAGGTTTAAAAAGGTATAGAAGTGTCCATGCATACAGCTGCACCAATTTAACTAGAGCAGTTTAAAACTGGACCTGTAGTTTAAACCATATTTCTGAGTAGACCAGGTTCAAAAGTGCCCCAGACCTAGATTTCTACAGGTACTTATGTCTTGCTCTGATCGTCATTACAAGACCTCAGTGACTTACACAACTCTTATTTTTGACTTGGACACAGATCTTTAGGTGCCTAAGTGCCACTGAAATCAGTAATAGTTAGGTGCCTAAATGTCTTTGAAGATCAGGGCCTTAGAAATTTGGGGCTAGATACACAAAGGTAATGGAGGTGCCTAACTGTCTGTTTAGGTGCCTACATCCAACGTTAAGAGGGAAGGTCCTCCCCTGGATCAATAACTGATTAAAAGAAAGGATAGGAATAAATGGTCAGTTTTCAGAACAGAGAGGTAAATAGTGGTGTCTCCCCAGTGGTCTGTCCTGGGGCCTGTGCTGGTCAACATATTCATGCATGATTTGGAAAAAGGAATAAAGAGTGAGTTGGCAAAATTTGCAGATGATACAAAATTATTCAAGATAGTTAAGTGCAAAACAGACTGCAAAGAATTAGACAGAGACTTCAGGTCACTGGGTAACCCAGCACCAAAATGGCAGATGAAATTCAATGCTGAAAAATGCAAAGTAATGCACACTGAAAACCAATCCCACTTATACATACTAAATGATGAGGTTTAAATTAGCTGTTACCACTTAAGAAAGATCTTGGAGTCACTGTGGATAGTTTTCTGAAAACATCTATGCAATGTGCAGTGATAGTCAAAAAAGTTAGCAATGTTATGAACCATTAGGAAAAGGATAGATAATGAGACAGAAAATAGCATATTGCCACTCAATAAAGCCATGGTAGGCCATCACCTTGAATACTGCAAGCAGTTCTGGTCACCACATCTCAGAAGGGATATTATAATTAGAAAAGGTACATAGAAGGGCAAAAACAGTTATTAAAGGTATGGAACAGCTTCTAGATGAGAAGATTAAAAGGACTGGGATTTTGTAAGCTAGGAAAAGAGATCACTAAGGGTTGATATGATAGCTATCTGCAAAAGTATGCATGGCAGAGAGAAAATATGTAAGGAGTTATGTACCCCTTCACATAATACAAGACCCAGAGATCACCCCCACAAATAAAAGGAACTATTTCTTCCTACAGTGCACAGTCAAGAGAACATAAGAACAGCCATACCAGGTCAGACCAGTGGTCGATCTAGTGTAATATCCCATGCATTGCCAGGTGCTTCAAAGAGAATGAGTAGAATAGGTAATCATCAAGTGGTCCAGCCTAGTGGCCATTCCCAGTCTCTGACAAACAACAATACCTGCCTGTCTTGACTAATAGCCATTGATGGACCTATCCTCCATTACCTTGTCCAATTCTTTTTTTGAACCCCATTATAGTCTTGACCTTCAACAGGTGTGATCAGAGAGACCCAACCCAAAGTACCCTATAGCTGTGGCTGCCCAGCTTACTACATAGCAAATAAACAAATACTCAGGTTTTTTTAATTTTGATTTTGAAGCTTATTCTCTTCTCTTTCCTTTTCTTTTTTCAGGATGTATTTTTGACATAGAAGTTCGCACTGGAAAGGATCACTGGTTTAAATCACTAGGGATTCCAGAAGGCCATCCCAATGCTGGTCGCAGTGTAGGACAATGTGAAGGTTCCCCATGCAGTTTAATAAAATGCAGAAATGGTGGAACGTGCATGGAAAGTGGCTCTACTGTTTAGTGAGTATAATTTTTTTTTCAGTATAATATAACATGAATGCACATTAAATGCTGTATTTGAATGGTCATAGAGGAACATGTTTAATCAGTGCCTTGAAAACAAAAATAGAAATCCATTACTTATGGGGATAAAAATACATGTTGGAGGATTGGTTGGCTTGGGGATTGGTTAAGGCACACATTTTGTTTTTCTTGCATGGGATTTTCAAAAGTGCTGTGCATAGCCTAACACTGCTCCGATTAGTAGGAATAGTAGTTTTATTATTCATTTTAATAGAAATGGATTTTGGCTAATTTGAGTGATTTTGAAAATTCCAGCTACAATTGGTTATTAGTTGGTATAGCCAAACATGTTCTAGGCACCTCACAAAAACAAATAAAGATGTATTACTGCCCCAAAGAGAATGCACTTTAAATGTAATATGACTATTGCAGCCCTCGTTGAGTTCCTCTACCAGATGGTCACCAGATTGTTGTAACTATACCCAACCATTGGACCCTCCACTATGGTTTCATTCCAGCTTGATCCAACCAATATCTGAAAGCTCTTGGCCCACAGGGCACACACCTGGAGATAAGTTCCGAAGGGATAGCTGTGTTAGTCTAGTTCAGCAAAACAAACAAGGAGTCCTGTGGTACTTTTAAAGACTAACAAATTTATTTATCGCATGCTCTTTCATGGGAGAAAATCCCATTTCATCAGATGCTTTGAAGATGGGAAACTTACAGTCTGGGAGGAAATTAAATGCAGGGAAGTGTATGACATAGGATCAGGTCAGGCTGTAACAGCAAATCAAAGTAGATGTTAAAATTCAAACAATGTGTGCCACAGGATTCCTTCTTTGTTTTCCCAGGAGATAGACTCTGTCTGGCACCCCTGCTTGAGATATGGGACCTCACAGTCCACCTACCTTTGACTCTGAGATCAATGCATTTTCACTCAGTCTACTTTCATGGACATTCTGGATTATAGTTTAACTCTTTGGGGTTCATGGCAGTTAAAGGAACACAGACTTTGCAAAGGATCATCTTAAACACACTTTATTCATAGATATCACAAGAGTTATAGATCCAGGCAAAACCACAAGTGAACACGATCCCCCTTTGTATGGTCTCCTGAACACAGACCTCTTTTATATGGTCTCACCCACTTTTTGTGAGTGTCTGAGTTTGGTCCAAGTCCTTAAGGAAGGCCATATCCTCCTGATTCCATTCCCCCGGTGAGTGTTCTGTTTTGGATGCTAAATGGCTCATCTTGTTTAGCAAGCATTCACTTTTAAAGTAGTCTGTGACTTTCCTTTTGCTGGAATATTCAAGGCTGCAACCCCATATGGGTCTGGTGACAGAAAATCATTAAAAGTTAATGGTTCTGGCTGTACAGAATAGAGTTATTCTGTACTGATGATTTTTTGATGGTCCTGCTTCAGTTCCCCAAACATCATCTATTTTGTAATAGAAACAGGTTTCTAATCCACACAAAAGGTTACAATCATAATTTCTATAAAATAAAGAGGAATTCATATTCGGACACAGACATATTATCCAAATGGTTACAGTGCTATAACAAGTGAAGGTGATAAACAGCTGAAAAAACAAACCTCAAAAAACTGTAATGGAGAATGTGGGGAACCACATTACCATTACTAATATACATGTACACCTTGATGGCTTTGTTAACTAATTACTGGGCTGGGCTTTACTTTTTCCTTTTCTTTTACCTCACTTCTTATCAGCAAGATTGTAAAAGTGAGTTTTTATGAAAATTTGGAAGAGGTAAAGAAGGATGGCATTTTGGAGATGGAGGTTCTATTTCTTGATCCATCATAAACTACCTGCATGACCTCAGGCAAGAAATTTGTTTCTCTGAGCCTGTACAATCAGGATAATAGCATCTCCCTACCTAATAGGGATATTATAAGAATAAATATATTAAAGATAGTGAGGAACTCAGTTACTATATTGATACAGTTACAATAGATTAATCTTGTAGAATGTTTTGTAGTTTCCCATCCACTCTGGGAAGAAACTCCTACAGAATGGAAGTTAAAGATTTTGTTCCAGATGTTGAAATCAACCAATACGATTAAATATTATGAAACACCTGAGGAGAAGCAGCATTATGTAGACACCGGCCATTTTTTAGGCATTGAAAGGTCAAGACAGTCCAAACAATTTGTTGCACAGCTTATCACAAATGGGGTCTTTGAGTCCAAGCTGTGAGGCATGAAACAGGGAAAGAAGTCAATCTTCTTTTACTGTATTCTCCATTAGAATTCAGTATTGCCACTGTGGGTCAGCACATTCATTGTAATGAACCTTGGTTTTCCAACAATTTATAACTCAGCCATAATAATTTTACTCCAGAAGGAAACTTGGCTTTAAAGGAATTTACTGTGAGATGATTAATTTTTACTTCCAAATTAATGCTTTATTAGTTTATTAGATACTTAATATAATTGTTAAAGATGTACTGATTTAAATCACTTAAAACAGCATGACAAAGGAATAAGGATAGATGAATTTTACAATAAACTCTTTGTATATGCACACTGTATATGTAAAATGTAGCCATACAGCTCCAGAAAAATCAAACAATGTCATGTGAGGGGAAAGGATTGCACACGTAACACGGCCTGTGTTCATTTTGTGCTTAGTCTTAAAAATCCTGCAAAGCAGCAGTCTACTTGTGATTTGGTTCTAGTCACTGACCCATCACACAATATGTTTCTGCTTTATCTGTCACATCTCTAGTAGAACAAGCACAAGATTTTGCACGATCCCTCCAGAGCCAGAAAATCCTTGTCACCATCTACACTTCACTCTTTCTGAGGAGCAAAGCCTCAGACAGTCACTTTAAAGCTTCATTTACAGAAGCACATTTAAAACAAAGTCATTTGCCAGGCAGCAAGACACCAGTGGCCAAAAATGTGGGCAGAAGCCCAGAACACTGGCAGCATCCTCCAAGCTGCCCACCTGCAACCTCTCTGCTCAGCAGCTCATATGGCTCTGTTCCGAGTCACCACCAACTCCAACATCCCTGAGGACCACAGAGCCTCTGTCAAGTGTGTGCATCTGGGTGGAGGGAGGCAGCAGCTGGGAAACATTTGACAAGCATAACCAAAGTGCAGGTGGGAGATGTAGCACCATTTAAGGGTTTCATATTATGAGGATTTAATGAACCTTTTAATATTTTTAAAACACAATTTTTGTACTCCAGCTTAGTTTATGGATTATGCTAATGTTACATGGATTTTCACTTATCATGATCCATACTAAACACATCAGTCTGTTGTATTCATTCAGATGGAATATATGTGCCCAGAGAATCAAAAGTGTTAACATCACCCCATTTCTTTTTAATGTTAATGCCATTGTTTCCTAAACAATCACTCCTTGAATTCTCCTTGGCCACAGAAATTGCAGCCTTGCCAAAGTGGGAACATGATAGCTCTATGATTCTTGTCGGTATGCAATATCTGACAGTACCAGCTTAAACCGGCTCTCTGGGTACTACTTACTCTTTTAAAATCCTCTGTGGCCCTCTGAAGAGTGGGGTCTTCTAGGAAATGTGGTTTGCGTTCAAATATTTTGAGTCTCCTGAAAATGATTTCCCTCGGAAGATTTTGTTGTTGCTGCTGGTTTGAGCTATTTCTGCTCTTTGCCAACACCTCCACATGGGAAGAATGTGCAGTGCAGTTAAATTGGAGATTCTGTTGCTATGGGAATGGGGCTTCAGATTTAAGTAGAAGCAGAAATGTACAGCATTTCTGTGATCTTTTGAGGTAAACTTTATATTCTGGAGAGCACATAGGGCAGCCGCCTTTAGTTTAAGTAAATAAAGACTCGCTATTTGAAAATAAAAAGGTACATTTTTATTTTTAAGTGGAAGCAACAACCATCAATGTTCTGTTTGCAGTCCAAAGTCATATGTGCTAGAAAATCATATAGCATCACAGTCTATGTTGCCTTGCTGAAATAGGGAACAAAGTATGCCTTTGCCCAGGACAAGGGACTTTATGCCCCACTTAAAATGAGGGATGTGCACGTTGATCATTAGAAAAAGACCTTTGGGCTCTGATGATGGGGCCTATATGTTTATAGGTGGGAAAGGGAAACAGAATCCCTGGGTATAATTATTATGATTACAGCTGGTCTCACTTTTATTCACTCTATTTAATATGTCTACAGATTAAGGATCATTTGTTGCCTTTACTCCCCTTGTGCAATGCCCATTCATTTTGATAGCTATTGTGCATAAGATTGACTATTAAGGGTAGTACACTGTCGTTATTCCTCTAATACACTGGCTTAGATGAGCCTGTTTCACCATTTACCGCTTCTTGTAAACAATGAAGGAAGATCAGTTACCTTGAAGACAATGGAACACCTGTTTCCAACATTATAACTGCTTGACATTTTTGTATCAAATCTTGCTGCAAGTGTATTTTTCAGTGACACTCCAAAATCTGTCATTGGACAAAATGAGTCTGCTTTTTACTTATACAATGAAAAGAATTCTTTGCACACTCTTTGCAGCGATAGTGATGGCTCAACAGGTTGCTTTAAAGCTTTTGTTTTCTCTTTAAGTTTAAATCCTGCAGCCCTTCATAACATTCTTTATTTTAAAATGGTGATGTTTTCCTTCCATATGCATTTCTCTCTGCAGGCTCCACTTTTGGTTGTAAGCCTGAAGCTAGGTTGTCTTTCCCCTCCCGTCCCCCTCCAGTTCAGCATTCCCTCAACATGAAGTCAAGTTCCAGAAGAGTAGCCATGTTAGTCGATTGCAGAAAAACAACAGAGTCCTGTGGCACTTTTAAAGAGTAACAGATTTATTTATTGCATGAGCTTTCATGGGAGAAAATCCCACTTTGTCAAACGCTTCGAAGTGACCTTCACTAAAAGACCCATGCCCCAGCTCAATGTCTTTCAAATCCATTAAAATGAGAGCTGTGTTTTTGTTTGTTCTTTGAATCTATACTGTCACTTCATTTAGATCCAAATTAAACCTTAAATTTGTAAATCCAGAGCATGGGTTTTTTAAAATTTTCTGCAATGTGTTGTAGATACATTTACAAAACTTTAAATATATGTATTTTTGTGGAGGCAAACCAAGAACATAAGTATGTAGCTCTCCTACATTCCTTACCTCATGCTTTGAAGTAAATCCTGGGAGAATAGCTAAAGCATGCAACATGCTCAACAAAGCCAGGCTATTTCTTAGCATGAATCAGGACTCTCTCTCACTGAAAATGCCCTGATACCAGCCCTGCTCCCTGTCAAGCATACACAGACCTTATGAAGATTTCAAAATGAATAGGACCTGGTAGAGAAAAACTTGTGAAATTTACTGTAGTCTTTTCCTGAAAATAGTGGAGGTGCTGACTATGTCTATTCAACATTGGCTTTATGTGGAGTACAATTTACTTCCCCCAGAATCTCTCTCTATGGGTTAGATTGTAATATGCTTACTCGGTTTAGGTTTAACCTCATCCTAGAATTGCCCCATTGATTTCAGTGCAATTACTCATGATATAAGATACTATTCAACATAAGATCATCACAGTATGGGCAAACTTTTTGCTGCTGTGTGATCTGTCTGACCTATAAACTATTGCCACGTTCCAAGAAGCATACATCAAAAAGGTTTTACACATCAGGGTTTTATAAAATCCTCCAATTCTTAGTTACTGCAGATTGAAGTGTTTGTACATCATCTAGTATAGGCTAGTATACGCCTGCTATTCAAAAAATAATGTACAATTCTGCTTTCTAATAAACCATACATGCTTCTTGACATTTTTAAATTCTCTTTGCAAAATTATTATTAACATCTAAGAACCTCTTATCTTAAAAAAAGAAACCTGCAATCAGATTAAATTAATGTACAATAATGTATGAATCATACTCACTGAGTAAGGCCCTGGTCTCATGACTTTTAATGTTCAACACTGATGCATTTCACTTGTTAGAGTTTGAATAAATATAGAGGATCCTTAGGTATTTGTTTGTCTGTGCTTAACCATGACTTGTTTTCTTTGATCCACATTCCCATATAACACATTTTCAAGGATGCTCTGTGCTTAATGCAAGAAGATATATTTAATGGAAGCAACTGTTCTAAGAACTTCATAAGAAATCACAAGGCACAAGGGGCAATATTACAGCTTATGGGTTCCTGCCCTGTAGGCACAAGATTGCATAAGAGTCTATGTTGTAAGATATAGACTTGGTATGAAATTAATAGAAGAGACATTTTAGAAGACACTCAACTGTTTAGATGCATTGTATTTTTGTTATGGGTCCCAATATGGCAGTGACAGAGAGGCCCAGCTCTCCTTGACTCTGAGAGGAGTTGTGATGCTTACTTCAGGGCTGTTCGTGGTACGGTCCCTTAAGCCTCTGAAGTCACCATAAAAGGCTATTTATACTGTGTCAATAGAGTGTGATCAGTTATGTAAATAGCATGGCTGAGCGAACTGGTTCAGAAAAATATGACATCCTCAGATATGAGCCATGAACAAAGTCCTAAAATGCAAGTGTTACAAAACTTGAATCTCTACCTGAGATTTCCAGAATTCCTCATGATTTCATTCCTTTGGGGGTTGTGTGTTTGAGATCTCCTTCCTCCTTCTGGTGGGTCAGCTTCCTCCACATATGCCCTGTACAGCATCTCTCTCAGAGTGAAGACTATCTGAAAAATCAGGAGATTTCGGAATTACCTATTATAGAATTGGAGGGATTGGGCCCACACAGTTGCCCTCCCCTCAAAACCTAAAGAAGCAGGAATGTGGAGGAGTTCGCTGTGATATGCCGGGTGGCAGGTGTTCTTATTAATGTGGTTCTGCATCCAACACGCATGTCTGTTTGGTGTGTTCCCTCAGGATTACTCCTGGTTCAGTTCTTTAAGTGGGGACTCCGTTAGCCCAGTTATCTAGAGCCTGGCTTGGATCTTAAGCAGGAACTAAGTTAGCATGGTGATCCTAAGCCGAGATGCTCCTTTGGTTAACACTTTGGGTTACACCTTTAGCTCAGGTCTCTAGTAAGAACTCAGATGGCTCAGTGACCTTAAGTCTAGGCATACCTTATGTGCAAGCGGTAAACTGAGGCAACACTTACAATCGAAGAAATCAACACGACCACGGATCCTCGTAGAGATGAAGGTGCCAGGCTAGGCAATGCAGCACAATGGCAAACAACCTATCACAGCTCAACCAGTTGCGTCGCTGGTGCTGGGCACGCAGGGCACGTGTCCAGAGTCCCAGTGCCAAGTGCCCCGGGTCTGGCAGGGACCCAGGGCCCGGCTGCCACAATGCGCTCCCACCAGGACCAGGGATCCAGGGCCCACCAGGCTGCTGACAGCCCGATGTGGCCCCTACCGGGTCCGTGGATCCAGGCCCAGTCACCACTGGTGGCCCAATGCAGCTGGGACCATCTCCAGCCTGATCCGGCCCCTGCCCGGCTGCCGCTAGCCCAATGAAGCCCCTGCCAGGACTGTAGATGCAGGCCCAGTCACTGCCAGCACCCAATGCAGACAGGGCTGCTGCTGGCCCAATCCAGCCCCTGACGGGCCTGGGGACCCGGGGCCCACCCAGCCACAGCAGCCCAATCTAGGACGGATCAGGCCCCCGGGACGGATTGGGCCCGCCCCCTGAAACAGACCTATTTTGGGGGCAGTGACCCCCTGAAACTGACAGCAGGACTCTCCATCACCCCCTTTAGCTGCACGAAATCTGGGCTCTCAATCTCCTGCTTTTATACCCAGCTTTGACCTACTGTTTCAGCCCCCTTTGGGGTATAAATTTATCTTGATTAGTTCACGCACCTCTTTTCTGATTCCACCTATAAATTTGATAGGTCCGTGCATCACAGGACATTTCCATCCACCAAGATGTCAGGTTTGACTGAAACATAACCCTTAGATTTGGCCAGAATATTACCTTCAGGTTTGATCAAAACATTAACTTCAAATTTGACCGAAACATCACCTTTGTGTCTTTGGCACCTCCCTCCTTTCAGGTACCTTTCCATTCTTGCTGTAGCTGTGGCTGACTTCTTGCCAATTTCTGTGATGTCAAACTACTCCTGTCAACTTGACCATTTATCCAACTCAAGCCTGCTGGATTGATCTGCTTTGTTAGGCCTTAAACCTCATTCCTGATAATTTCTACTTGTCTTTTTAATTTAACCTTTTACTTTCTCCTACACCCACTAGGTTATAACCTTCTGCCTTACCCTTAAAGAAATAGAAATGAGAAAGGGATACGCCTGAGAAACCCAGGCAGTGAAGAAATAGAAAGCTAGTGCATTCTCCTCTCCCCACCCTAAAAATAAGAATAAGATGTAGATGAAAGCCTGTGGAAGGAATGGAGCTAGTGAAAGGAGTTGGTGGTACCTGTTCTGTAGGAAGACAGGAGCCAACCAATGATTCAGATAATATAGTTAAGTGTCAGAAATTTTAACTGCTTGTCTGCATTGAAGCTGAATTCTGACTCAAGGTCAGCTCATTACTAATCAAGAAAGATAGGTGCAACTTACAGACTGATCCTGAACCCCTCTCCACTTGCCTCTCTAAAGTGTGGTCAATTTTGAATTCGGTTCCATATCCAAACTTTGTGGCTTGGACCTCCCTCTATTAATGAGCCTGAATCAGACCCCCAAATCCACACAACTCTGAACTTTGGGACAGTCTAGGCTTAAATCCAAAGCCAAATTGCTAAGCTGTGGCACATCTTTCATATTATTTATACAGGGTTATGTGTGGAAGAAGGAAGCTGAGCAAATTCATCCCTCATGCAAATAGGTTTAATCTCATTTAAATCACTAAAGCTAGCATTTCACTTTTATGAGGTTGCAAGAGAATGTTCTTTATATACGAGAATCAGAAAGTGATATGGTGTTAAAGGAGGGGAAGAGAAAAAAAATCCTTCCTATGAGTCCCAGCAAGTGCAACCACAGGTTCTGGCTCCCTACTAATAGCACAAGAAACAGACATTTCTATTGCTACTTAGAATACTAAATTACTTTTCCGCCTCAATGGCTTCTGTGCATCAAGGCATAATGTTTAAGGGTAAGAGAGAAGCTGAGCTCTGAATTTCTGAGACACTGAGAGGCTTTTGATACCATGAGGTCCTTTCCTCTTTCCCCCTGAATTTTAAGTATCTGTTTATCACTGTGAAGAGATTGCAAGCTGTGGTTTGCTCATCTGTTGCCATTCATCCTGTGGGTTTAATGGAACACAATAGCAGTACTGGGCCATGTTTGTGAGAAGTTTAGAGAGTGAAATATAGCTAGAGATCATACCTGAGATAAGGGGCGGAGCTCTTGCCACAGTTTCAGGCTCCTGGATGTCCTTTGTTCAGAAACTATGACCTGATTGATGGAGACAATGTAGCTCAGCAAGTCTGAACAAATGTCCAAGAGGGACAAAAACAAAATACTGGGAAAAGAGACCAGTCAGAATCTATGCCCTATTCTTGGTCTTGGAATACAATAAGTCTACAGGCAACCAAGAAAATACTTCCATTTAGGAAAACAACTCATGTCATAAATCTGTGACAAGATAGGAGCAAGGTGGGTGAAGAAGAGCTCTGTGTAGCTCAAAGGTTTGTCTCTATCATCACCAGAAGTTGAGCCAGTAAAAGGTATTACTTCGCTCACCCAATCTTTTCTTTAATATCCTGGGACCAACATGGCTAAAATAACATGTCATAAAACTGCTACTGGGTGATAAAATGCAAATTGATTTAACACATTTAAAAAATTAAAAAGTATTTGGCTTTCAAGAAAAAGGTCCATTTTTAAACCACTGCATCAAGTATGTTTTGAGATTTTACAATCTCTACATCACTGCAGCCGACTTTAATATGGGCAACCAGCGGGAGGGTTTGTTTTTGTTGTTTGATGTGAGTGATTCTCCTGGTTCTACTTAAACACAGGGGAAAAGGCCAGCAGGCACTTACCTTTTCACTGGTACCCTTCATTTGGACAGGTTGATGATGGCACAGATTAATGCCTGCAACTAGCAGCTATATGCCACTTGTTTCATTCCCCCAAATCTCCTACCCTCTCCTCCTTCAAAGCCTTCCCCAGATCTTACCTCTACTGTGCCTTCTAGAAGAAATCAGCCGACTAATTGGCTAGCTGAGAAGTAGTCACAGAGAATTCATGCTATTTATTTACTTAAAACTTGTAAACGATTTGTAGCCATCAGGTTTCTAGCTCACCTAAGTTACTGCCTGATTTTATTATTTTTCCCTAGCGCCACTTTGTTATTTTTCCTTTCCCCCTTATTCTTTATTACACTCACTTACAGTGCCATTTCTTAACTTAGACTGTAAGCTTTTGGGGTTGGCACCTTGCCTTCTTGTGTGTTTTGTACTCCACCTAGCAAAAAGACTTATTGGCATTTTTGTATGCTAATACCACAACACAAATAATGAAAATGAAAATGTGCCATTAAAGACAAACAGTGGGCTCAGGCTGTTAGACTTTAGGCATCAGAGTTTGAAAATGTTGACTCCCAAATGCTACTGAATATTGATTTATCTGGGTCATAATGTGGCTTGTTTCCCCTTTTTTACATACTGTAGCTGTGACTGCCCGACTGGCTGGAAAGGAGCATTTTGCACAGAGACAATATCAGTTTGTGATCTGGAGCATAATCCACCACATCTGTGCAGAAAAGGCGCTACTTGTGCACCACAGCCTGATGGATACACATGTTACTGCCCATTAGGAACCACTGGCACCTTCTGTGAACAAGGTATGACACAAAGCTAGGATGGCTTTTCATTGTTATCCATTTATTGTTCTTTTTCAAAATGCTGTTTTATATTTTCCTGTTTTATAGAGGGGGCAAATTAAATGATCAAAGGAGAGTAATGCCAATAAATATTGGATTTTTTAGTTTCACTGCCTTACTAGCTGATCTGCACCCATGTTAGTCAATAGCAGAGCTCCAATTGACTCCTGTGGGTATAGGATAATTCCTTCCATGAACTGAAGGACTCAGAAAAGTGGCATTACAGTGTTTTCCAAGCAGCCAAATGAATGAAACTGAAGGTGAAATGATCACAAAAAACCCTAATGCACCTCATAAACCCTTTATAGAAAATTCATTTGGGGGGGGACTGTCATTTATTTGTTTTTTATTTTTTTTGTTTAAAAAAAAATCAGTAAATGTCAGTGTCCAAACAAACAAAGCAGGGACCCCACTTCCTAGGGACCCCATATTCCAGCTTCCTTTTAAGCAACCTTGAAAAGGTCCAGTGGGTAGGGCACTGTGGACATGGAGCCAGGAGTCTCTCTGTGAGCTTGAACAAGTCTCAGCATCGCCCTATATCTCAGTGTTTCTGCATTATAAAATATTTAGCCACCTTGACAGTGCTTTGTACCCTACTGATGAAAAGTGATGCACAGAGTAAATGCAAAGTATATTTCTTTCATAAATGAAACCAAGTGGCAGTCCCAACTCTATGCTAAAAAATAAAATCTCTTCTCAGCATTAGTCCTAACCCAGTGGTTGCTGACTCTGTGCTTACACTTATTTTCAACTCCCTTATTTTTACAGTGCCTTAATAGTAGTGGTCCAAATTCACACACGCACTTTGGGTTTGTCAGAAAATGAGTGCACATTGGCACTGAAAAGCAGCATTATGGTCTACCAGATACTGTGCCCCTGGGACTTGTTTCTGTTTCCCGTTAACATTAGAGGAAACATTACTATTACCCTCAATTGGGCATTGGATTAGGCCCCAAGATTAAAGCAATGATTAAAAACGGCAAACTTTTTTCTGATGAAGTGGGATTTTACCCACAAAAGTTCATGCAATAAATACATTTGTTGGTCTTTAAAAGTGCCACAGGACTCCTTTAAAGACTAACTAATTTATTTATCACATGAGCTTTTTGGACAAGTCTGACCTGATCCTATGACGTGCTTTCCTGCATTTATTTTCCTCCCGTTCTGTAAATTCTC
This sequence comes from Pelusios castaneus, assembly GCA_007922175.1. Lineage (NCBI taxonomy): Eukaryota > Metazoa > Chordata > Testudines > Pelomedusidae > Pelusios > Pelusios castaneus. The sequence goes on from ML685883.1 coordinate 7,955,376, forward strand.
CATCTTCATCTGACACAGTGGGATTTTCTCCCATGAAAGCTCATGCAATAAATAAATTTGTTAATCTTTAAAAGTGCCACAAGACTCCGTGTCTGTTTTGCTAAATTAGACTGACACAGCTACCCCTTTGGAACTAGTTACCAGTTTGAAATCTCAGATGTCTATTCTCCCTTGCCTCTCTTTCACTGAAAGGCTTTGAATCTGTTTACTGCTCTCCCACCCCTCAAAAAATGTCTTTAGCCTTGTCTGCCTTTTGTTTCTCAGGCCCCTGGTAGGACTTCTTTGAAAGGTTGTTTGTTTAAAGTATTTGCTGAGGCCTGGCCTCATTGGCTGAGTCCACAGAACGAACTGTGGACCTAGGACTGACTAGTCACACCAGTCAGTACTTGAGTTGTGCTCTCCCATCTGGAAGTCTGCTTTGGATCCAAAACTGAATTCCACAACTCAGATACAAATGTGTTGAGTCATACTCTGCTCACAAATAGGAAACTACCCTGTGAAAAGTTACTGCTAAATCCTTCATTCCATGTAAAAATATTGCTTGCAGCACAGACTGCTGCAGTTGCTTTTCATGGGGCTTAATATGAACTCAGATGATTAATTTCCTTGTTGGGAGTTTATAATATAGAACATTCAGTCAACTTCCTATCAGAATGGTCAAGGATCACATCAGCTCGATGGGTCCTTGGAGTAATTTCAACTGGATATGCCCTCCAGTTCTCCTCCATATCTCTCAACAACCCACCTTCCTCCCCATCCCTACTTCAGAAGATGAGGTCTCTGCTTGATTTGGGAGCTGTGAAAAAGATTCCAAAGGCCATTAGAGGAAAAGATTTCTACTCCATATATTTCCTCATTCCCAACACAAAAGGAGGCTATGGCCAGTTCTGGACCTCCACCATCTAAACAAGTTCCTAAAGAGAATAAAGTTCCATATTATTTCCCTTGCTCATATCTCTTTCCTGAATCCAGGGGACTGGTATGCCACTCTCTATTTAAAGAATGCATATTTTCATATTTCAATCCGGAGTAGCCATGGAAAGTTTCTATGATTTGTAGTGGTGAGCTCTCATCACCAGTTTACAGCCCTACCATTTGGCCTCTCCCAAGCCCCAAGAGTTTTTACCAAATGCATGTCAGTGGTAGCAATCTACCTAAGATGCAGAGGGGTTCCCATCTTTCCCTACCTAGATGATGGCTCATCAAAGGCAGGTCCTGGGCCCAAGTCCAAAACAGCGCACAGCTCACACAATCTACTTGCAGACATCTAGGTCTGATGATAAACAAGGAAAGTCCAAGATAGAGCCAGTAGAAAAGGTAGCATTTTATTGGGGCAGTCCTGGACTTATTTCTAGCCTGAGTGTTCCTCCCCCAAGGTTGGTGCCAAGCAATGGCAGACATCGTTGTCAGCCTTCAGCAATACCCATCCATGACTGCCAGGCATTGACTGCAACTGTTGGGGCATATGGCAGCCTTCACGTATGTGGTGAGGCTCACCCATGTGAGACAGACCACTATATTCCTGGCCAGTGTCAGTCTACCTTCCCCAGAGGCATTGCCTGGACAAGGGGTTGCAATCCCACCACAGATGTTAACCTCACTACAGTGGTAGAGAAGGCTACAATCACTGTTGAGATGGATGCCATTTGAGGAATTATCCCCATCAGCCACCCTAGTCTAGGATGCCTCTGACCTACATTGGGAAGCCCACATCAGAGCCAATTTCAGCACACAAGGCATGTGAAGCAAGTAGGTGAACCTCCACATAAATGTGAAAGAGTTGAGGGCCATACACCTCAGCTGTAGAGTCTTCCTCCACCTTATAGAGGACAGAGTGGTACAGGTGCTGACATACAATACAGCAACAATGTACTACAATTGTCAGGGAGGAGCCTGCTCCTCAGCTGTCGCCAAGGAAGCAATTCACCTCTGGGAGTCAGCAGTGAGGCACAGTTTTCACAGTGGATTCTCACCTACTGAAGAAGACTGCCTCAGCAGATGAGGCGGACTGCCTCAGTAGACATCTCCTGCTGCAGCACGACTGGTCACTGTATCCAGAGGTGACTCATATGAACTTCCACAGGTGTGGTTATCCACACAGGGGCCTCTTTACAACCCAGTGGAACCACAAGTGTCCACTATATTGCTCTGTCTGTGGACTCAGAGAGGGTTCTTTGTTCAATACCTTCCTCATGCAGTGGTCAGGAATGCTAATGTGTGCCTTTCCTCTGGTTCCCTTGCTACACAGGGTACTGGTAAAGATCAAGAGGGACAAGGAATACAGCATCTTGATCGCTGCAGTGTGGCCATGCCAGCACTAGTGCAGCATGCTGTGTGACCTCTCAACAGTCCCACCTTGGGAATTGCTGAGGAGACACCTCACCTCACCTCACCTGGGACCATGGCAAGTTGTTGCACCTGAACCTGGACTCCCTGCACCTGCTGGCTCAGAGGCTCCATGGCTGAGTGCAGTGGATTGAGCCTCCTTGCACAGATCCAGTGCATTCTGCCAGGAAGCAGAAAGCCATCAACAGAATCATCTACCAGGCTAAGTGGAAGCACTTTACCAGTTGGGACCAGGCCAGGAGAATACTTCCAGGTTCCTCACCAATAGAGGCGATCCTGAAGTACTTCATGTACTTGAAGCTTCAGAGTAGTCCTGGCCTCCCTAACGGCCCATCAGCCTTCCACAAGCCTATGGATGGGATGTCAGTCTTCTCACACCCAAAGGCTTATAGATTCCTGATGTGGGTGATAAGGGTCTACCCACAGGTCCATGATCTGGCACCTCTTTGGGACCTTAACCTAGCTCTTGCTAGACTATCGGGGCTCCCTTTCGATCCTCTGGCTAAATGCCCATTACTAATATTATCTTGGAAGGTATACTTCCGAGTGGCCAGCACATTGGCTAGGAAGGTCTCTGAGATCAGCGTCCTGCCCTCAGAGCCCCCTCTACACAGATTTCTAAGGTGCAATTGAGGCTACACCCACCCTTCCTCCATAAGGTTGTGTCCCAGTTCCATTATAATCAAGACATTTTCCTCCCCATCTGTTTTCCAAAACCCCATGGAATGGATAAGGAGCAGAGATGGCAGATTCTGGATGTCAGAAGAGCCCTGGCTGTCTACATTGAGCACACGAGATCATTCCAGAAATCAACCCAGCTCTTTGTGGTTATCGCAGACAAGGTGAAGGGGGTACCAGTATCTACCCAGCGGGTTTTGTCACGGATCACTGCCTGCATCAGAGCCTGCTATGAGCAAGGGAAGTGCCTCTACCTAAACTAGTGACAGCAGATTCGGCCAGAGCCCAAGCATCATCTGTGGTCTTCCTTGCTCAGGTGCCAGTTACAAGAGATCTGTAAGGCCATCACCTGGTTGTCAGACTACACCTTCATTTCCCATTACGCCATTTTCCAGCAGGCAAGGAACAATGCAAGCTTCAGGAGGGCAGTGCTATAGGCAGCTCATCCTTTACTCCTTCCCAACTCCAAGGTAAGGCTTGTGAATCACCTATATGGGAATGGACATAAGCAAGCACTTAAAGAAGAAAGAGAGGTTACTTAGCAGTGACTGTGGTTCTTTGAGATATGTTGCTCATGTCCATTCCAAACCCACTTCCCCTTCCTGCTTCTGGAGTTAGCAGAAAGATGGGACTGAGGGGGCATAGGGCCAGCACTGCTTCATATACTGCGGCATGCATGCAGGACTCCAGGGGGTGCTAAGACCAGCCTTATGTGGTATACTAAAGGCAAAAGAGTTTGTGCACGGATGTGTATATACAACTATGTGGGAATGAACATGAGCAACCCATCTTGAAAAACAACAGTTCCTGGTAAGTAACCGCTCTGTACTGCAGGTACTCACATCCAAGTCAAAGAAAACACCCATGAGAAATTGCGCTCCATGTAGTTTGTTAGTCTTTTAATAAATCCTAATCCTGTAACTGGGAAGCACATAGGAAGGCAACATTGTACTGAATGGTTTTCAGGGATGGATATGAACCAGATTGTTTGTTATACTTGACCAAAATCCTTTGACCTGCATTTCACCTTACTCTGGCAGAGTAATGCAGTATCACATTTTTGAAAGGACATTTTTCACTTTTAGTGGATGGCAAACTATTAATAATCAGCTGTTTATCAAAACTGAATATCTCTTTCTTGGAAAGATGGGGGGTACTAGGAATAGAAAGAAGGAGAGACAGGCAATGAATGGCCCAAGGAACAAGAGAGAACAAAGGAAGATTAAGTGATGGAGACTAATGGACACCAAGGAAAGAGGGAGTGAAAGAGAAGAGCACATATGTGAAATATATGAAGCACAAAGGACAGTAGAGAAGAATAAACAGCAATAAAAACAAGTAGGATATTACCAATGGACAAGGACCAGTAAAAATAGATTAATGATGTGAGTCATAGGAGAGCAAGGCAGGCAAAGTGATCGAAGACAGTGTACAAGACTAGCATGGGCTGATAAAGAATGATGTTTATGATGACCTAGCTGTGACAATTTGAGCAAGCTGCCTGTGTACAATTTCTGAATTTTGAGTTTATGATCTCTGTTTCTTCATTAACCTACTGACTACACTATGAATGTAGGGTCATTGGCCTTCTCTGATAGCCTTTTATCTCCAGGTTTAACTGAAAGTCCAGGGGGTAGGGGCCCATAGATAACAATAAAGGGTCATTTAACATGGATTTTCCTCCATTCAAAAAGAAATAGCTCGAGACAGAAGGCTAGACCTTACCCAGGAGAACTGATTTTCCAGAGAAGAGAGCAACTGGCAATGAAGTCACTAGGCAGAGGTCTGTGGTCACCAACTCAGGCACATCAGTAAGTCTCCAGACAAAGGAGGCTGGTAGTTATAGGAGAAAAGATAGCAGATGGCAAAAAGACCAGAGGTTGGATGTTCTGGAGAGAAGTCATGTGCTGGAGGAGAGAGGGGAGAGGAGAGATCCTAGACTCCTTAGAGGACTCAGCCTGTGCACAAAAAGTTCTCCAGTGTGGCAAGGAAACTGAGTCAGGGAAATGTACACAGGTGTGTTTAAGTAAAGAGCAGTAGTGTTTCAGAGACCAGTGCAAAACCTGTCTGTGCATCTATGGATTTTCATTATCATGTACCCCATAAGAGGTAAACTATAAACCTTCCATGGATTTCTGGGGAACATGCAAGAGCTGTGGAAAGGCTGGGGGGGGGTCAGCATTGGTTAACAGGCCTAAGCAATTGGGCTTTGGGAGACCCCACTTCCAAGAGGGGTATTAGAAATAAGGTCTGTAACTAGAGTGCATGCCAAAAGGGCCAAAGTTAGTGCCTAAACTCTACCTAGCCCATCAAGCTGAGAAAAGATTCAGGGTTTGCATTTCTCACAGAAGGCTGGTGGGAACCCAACTGGGGGTGCTTTACATTATCTGTGAAAATAGTTACTACCACAAACGTGAAATATAGTTTAACTGAGCCTGACTGAAGTTACTAAATAGACAGATATCAAATCTAACAAGCACTAATAAGTGTTTTGATTTGAAGAGCATGAACCAAATGTCTATAGTTATCCATTAATTTTGCACGTAAGGAGATTGAGCAAAATACATTAAAACCGTTCTCAAAATGCCTTGCAGAATATTTGCACATACAACAGAGGAGCCAACAATACTGCCAAGAGTGAAATATCTCCCAAATGAAACTGGGACTTGACATACCATGATTAAACAATGAAACCTGGAGTTGTAAGCACATAACTCTACGATAATAAATTGGTTACATTAGAAGTTGTATAAATCAAGGAAAAGCAAGATCAGCTATGGAAAATGCTGTTATTAGTCAGATGGGCCAAATCCTTTCAAATCTTACTTAGGCAAAGTCTCACTGACTTCATGGTCTGAATAAGAGCGATATGTAAATAATGAGGAAAGCCCTCAGAAGAATACATAAAGCAGCAAGTTAAAGCGTATTTTTAAAAGAAGGGGGGGGGAACCCTTTTCACAAGCTTGAACAAACTAAGATTATCCTCTTCAGTGTTGAGCATCCTCAATTTTTATTAATGCTACTAAGAGCTGAGGGTGCTCAGCACTTACCAGGATTAAGCCCTATATGCCCAATGGTAAAGTAATTTAAAGGACTATGATTAATTTGTTGCTTAGAAACAAGAGTTGCTGTAATGAAACAGAAGGACCAAATCATGCAAGACTAGAATCTTTTCTTAATGTTAACATCACTATTAGGACTTACTTAAAATTTGTCTAAGACATAGTGACTCAACAGATCATTCTGAACCAATGGCTTTAAAGGTCACAGCTATAATAGTAATACAAGAAATTGAGCCCAGCTGCTGGAGTTAACAAGCAGATAGCCTAATATTGTCAGGATCTGGCACTGTGTCAGTTCTCAGTTACCAAAACCTTCAAGGAGTAGGAATGTGAAAAAAAGAAATTAAGCAAACTTTAAAAAGTAATGATGTTTTACAAAACACCAAATTGGAATTTTATTTTAATAAAGTCTTGTTTTTTTTTCATTCAACTGCAACTTGGTAAATAAAAGAAATGGCCAACTCTAAACTATGCAAAGTTTGAGAAAAAAAAATCTTTACACTGTAGCCTAGAATAAGAAGAAACTCAGGCTGGTCATTTCAATACCACTTAATTGCAAAGAAATAAAAGACTCCAATTCCCAGCACTTCAGCTAAAAGGTAAGAGGAGGCCGCTGCATTACTGCATGAAGGACTTGTGCCATCTAAATTAAAATGGAACCAGATTCTGGCATGTAAAGCTAAAAATTTTGTAGACAGACACATTGCTTGGGGAGGACTGATTAAAGAGGATATTTTTGTACTAGTAAAGAGAAGAGGATAGAAATTAACAAAGTACAGGTAGGACCTGAAAAGAAACAGTCAAACAAAAGAGCCCCAATCTCAAACATTGCATGAACTTAGAAAACTACAGAGTAGCAACATTTTATAGGTGCCTGTATACAAATGAAAGAGGTCTAAATACTAGAATGGGGGGACTTCAGTTCCTGATATTAAATGAGGATATTGATATTGTAGGCATTGCAGAAACTTGGTGGAATGATAATCAATAGAAGATAGTAATATAAGGATACAAAATATATAAGAATGACAGAGCAGGTCACGGGTGTGAGGAGTCGCACTATCTGTGAAAGAAAACAGAGTCAAACATAGTAAAAATCTTAAAATGAATCGAACTACTCAATTGAACTTCCGTGGCTAGAAATTCCATGCTTGACTAACAAAAGAATAGCAGTTGGACTATACCACTGACCAGGATGGTAATGGTGATTGTGAAATGCTCAAGGAGATTAGAGAGGCAACAAAAACAGAAAGCCCAATAATAATGGGGCATTTCAAGTCTCTTTATACTGACTAGGAAGCCACTTGGCCCACAGTATTTGGGAATGGGAACAGCAGGGAGAAGCATTGATGCTCCTCTGATAATGCTCTAGGAATGCTGAACTAAAGTACTTGTCTTAATCTGGTGGAATTCCTCAACATATTCAGGCTAAGTGGTCTACAATCTAGACACCATTTAGGAGATTTCTTAGAAGAGTCAGGAGGAGCTGTACTCTCAACATATTAGAAGGATACCTCGCTGCAGTGCCTGATATTTTCTTTTGGTAACAATAGTGTAATATTGGAAAGGATACTGTAGATGGCAGTATTGGAGAACCACTGTACATTGGCATTTTTCCCTTTTTATTATTATGAAATCACAAAACATACAAACTTTAATCCAGATGTGTTCAACAACTAGCTACCCTTACTGGAAAATCAGAGTATATGTTGAACTCAGTACACTCAAATGACATGGTGATCAGATCCACAGATGGATATACCCACAATCCCAATGTTTTTTCGTGTAATGTACAATATAAATGGGCACATGGGAAGATTACTAGGGCGGTCTTATAAAAACTCTTTGTAGCCTGATTCCAGGACTAGAACCTCATTATCTTCTGACGAGATCCACTAGCGAGAGTATAACCACATGCAAATTACTAAAGGTCCAGAAATCAGGCAACACAGACAGACAGACACCCCTGATGGCACAGTTGTTCCTAAATGCTGGATCTGCAGACTGTTTGGGATTTAGAGGAATGCAGTACTGTATTGCTGTTCCAATGCATTTCAATTGTTTAAAAAATAAAATTGTTTTACTTGTTATTTTGAGGCATAGTAAGTATTGTGTCTCTTAGTAATTCATACAATACTGGCACAATCAAGCTCTATGTTTTCACTAGAGATTTTTTAAACCTGTTGGTAAGATGCCAAAAAATACCTTTGCAGGTTGCTATGGCAATCATGCTCTCTAAGGATAAAACACACTTTTAAGTTTTGTCTACAAAGAAAAGCATCTAAACTTTCAGATTTATCATCACTGGCCCAATACATTTAGAATTCACAGAGGAGACATGTGGGAAAAACATGCATTTATAAACACATCTCTGTATAATTTATAGCGCCAAGTTGAATAAAGTGCTGTCATTGGACAAATTCATGTTGTGGTTTAATACCATACATAAACTCCTTGGTGGCAGAAAGGATACTGTTGAAAAGCAAAACAGCTGTAATCTACTTCATACTGAAGTGGCTGTCGGTAAGGGTCTGCACTGGCAGAAACGTAACGTTGATCTAGCACCTCTCTCAGTAATCATCTCATCCAAGAGAATTAAAGCTGTGCTCAGCTATTAAGCACTCAGAAGGCTGACAGTCGTATTATCATACCACCTGATCTGCATCAGGATGAATAACCCTACACCATATTTATCAGAGCTGACCCACATACCTTAAGTTATGACTGAAATCTATTAAATGACTTATCTCATGGAGGTGTCTAAATCTGGAAGCTAAACAAGGTTTACCACTTTGCTGGCCTGACTGAAAAATCTCAGGTCTTTTTAACAGTGAGTTCCTTACTTAGTTCTTCCTCTGAGCACAGTCACTTTGAAATCAAAGTGAGTTGGTCCAAAAAATGACTTAGTAAAGGCCTCAGAATTTGGTCCATAACTACTAACTGCTCACAGCTCAGCACTGAATAATAGAGGTTAATTTAATACAGTTGCGCAGAAAAGCAGCATGTGGATTTCAGTAAAACATAGGACATAACCAGGGCTTAAAGATTATGGGTTCTTTTCCCACTACAACAGGTAATTTTGCTTTCCTTGCCCCCCACCCATCTCCCTGCTAATTGTTGTATTCCACTGTTGGAATCCTAACAACTGCTTTGATTTCCTATTACAGTCTGACCTGATCCTCTGACTTACGCTTCCTTGTATTTATTTTGCTCCCATTCTGTAAGATCCCCATCTTCAAGCATCTGACAAAGTGTGATTTTCTCCCATGAAAGCTCATGCAATAAATAATTTTTTTAGTCTTTAAAAGTGCCACCAGCATCTTGTTTGTTTTGCTGAACTAGATTAACATGGCTACCCTTTTGGATCACAGCACAAGGTTCTTCTCAGTGATAACTGGGGCCAATAATGTTGCAAGCGTAGCAAAATAATAGTCTTCATGGTTTGTACATGGCACTAATTGTATTATTTCTTCTCCTTCTCAGCAAGCATTGAAAATGTCTCTGGAGGTGCTTTCTCCCCAGAGGGGATCATGCTACTTAAAAATCCTGACTCTGGGTAGAAATTGGGCCTTCAGATATGCTGTTTAATACTAATGAACTACCAATGGCATCCTGTAAGTCTGCCTTCTATCCCTAGAAAAATGGAAAAAAATGCTGAGAAAAAAAAATCATGAAATACAAGAAATGACAGGTTTATGAAGAATGAAATTTACCGAATGTAATCAATTGGTTTTTTTTTATTTTGCTAGAATCACAAAATCAGTGAGTGAGGGGAAAGTGGGTATGATGTATCTGGTTTTTTTATGAAAGATCTGCTACAAAATTTCTCACCAAATCTTACTGTCAGCATAATTCAGATTCGCTTCTATTGAAAACACTACTACCTGGACTGAAAATTGGGTGAAAGGTTGCGTCCAAAGGTACAGATAAGTGGCAAGTATTTAGTTTGGGAGTAAGGGGTAAAATATTAGTACGTAACTGCGGGTGTCAGTGTTAGCTCTGATTTAGAAGTTCCAGTTTCCAGTTCACTTCTTTTGAGAATGGGACCTAACGCACTACTGACTATCCCTCATCTTTCAGACAACACTCCAGTTTCCACAGAGAGGCTATCTTTTATTATTATATCACTTCCAATATTTTTTGCTTCAAAGGTTGCAAGAGGCAGGAGCAGATTCCAGTGAAAGAGGCCTGCTAATAGGTTTGAGGCAAAGAGCTGTCAGAGGAAGTTTTTGCAATGATACTGCCCAGGCAATGTTCTGGGAATATGTTTAAGCACCCCTGTTTACACCTGCTGGGAATTGGGCTGCAAGAAGCATCTAGAGAACTATCTCAATGACGACAGCAATGGACAGGACAGGACTTTTGAGCAATAATAGGATTAGCCAATAGGGTATAATATGAGGATCCTAGCAGAAAATAATGAGTACTAAAGGGAAAGAAGAGTGTGTTTCAGCAATAGCATTTGCAGTAGCAACATGATCCCATAACTCTAATTGGCCTGAAGGGATTTAGAGTTTAATTCTCCTTATAACATTTAGAGATGTGCTGTCCTCATTAGATACCTACTTTTTGAGGTATCTACTGGTAACTACAAAGTCTAGTATAGAACAGGAGTGTTTGCTTAAATGTCTGTTGTGCTTATTTTAAATGCAATTAAACTGCATTGTGAGATTTTGGCAACCTAATCTACAGGGCTGGATTATCGCAGGGCTATGTGGGGGCCCAGACTCCAGCCCCTAAAACCTCCACCTGATCTGCTGACCCATCTCCCACTCAACACTGGCAGGGCTTGTGACGAAGGCAGGGCCCTGGGGTCAGAAGCTGAGCTCTGCGTTCCTGTCCTACCCCTGGGCCAAATGGTCCATCCCCGGTAGTGGGGTGGGGCAGGCCAGCGCATGTTCATTCTGCCCGGGGGATGAGGCTGGCTGGCGCACGGTGCAACCTCTGCTCCGGCTTCACTGGGGGCTGCGCCAAGTGCCAGCCAACCTCTAGCCCCCAGAGGCAGACTGGATAGAGCAGGGCTGGGACAGAAGCATTATACAGCTTTATTCCTGCTTATGCTTGCTATTTGGCTTATGAAAGGATTGACACAGAAGTCCATTTTTTCTTAGCTGTTTGGGTTGAGAGAATCTCTCAAATATGGATCTGAATACAAGAGTCACATGTTATGGCTAGTCCCACCAGTCAAACCTCATATTTTCAAATCTCAGACAAAAAAAATAGGTGAAATGCACTGCCAAGCACTTTGCAAGTCAGTCATCAGTCAGTTCTGCATTTAACATGATGTTACTTTTGCAGACACCTCTCAGAGCAAATTCAAAAGCCTAAATTGTCTTATTTTTTGGCGTAAGAGTTTTCATGTGTGTTGTTATTGAAAAGCTGAAATTTTATTCTAAACTAGAACTGTGCAAATAACTGTTTTTTTTTGCTTTTTTTTTTTATGCTTATAGTTTGTAAAGTAGTCGTCTGAAAAAAAATTCACCAAGCTCCACCCTGAGCATCTCTGTTCTCACATAGACTTAAAACCAGGTGATCTCAGCAAAATGGGCGCATATTTCCATGAGTCAAGTCACATAATTTTCATGCATGCAGTAGTTACTTTTACAAGATAATGTGCAAGCATTTAGGTTGGTCCAAAGCATTCCAGTGCATCAGCTGGTTAGTCCTATTGATTTATGACATGAATCACTTATTTTCTGTGACTGAATAGTAGATGTATTAGAAATAATTTAATTTAAACTAATAGGAATAGAATCATAGAAGATTAGGGTTGGTTAGAGACCTCAGTAGGCCATCTAGTCCAATTCCCTGTTCAAAGCAGGGCCAACTCCAGCTAAATCATTCCAGTTGGGGCTCTGTCAAGCTTGGCCTTAAAAACCTGTAGGAATAGAGATTCTACCACCTCCAGTGGTAGATAACCCACTCCAGTGTTTTACCTCCCTCCTAGTGAAAAAGCTTTTCTTAATATCCAACCTAGACCTCACCCACTGAGACTTGAGATCACTGCTCCTAGTTCTGTCTTCTACCACCAACAAAACTATTAGCAATAATAAAATAATAAAACTAATAGCAATAGTCACTACTTTCCCCACATCCACATCTCATCCTAGAAGGTAATCAGATTGGTAAGGGATGATTTTTCCATGGTGAATCATTGCTGACTGTTTCACCTTCCTCTCTTCCAAGTCCCTCAAAATGGATTCTTTGAGGACCTGCTTCATGTTTTTTTCCTGGGGAATGAAATGAGACTGACTAGCCTGCAGTTCCCCAGATCCTCCTTCCTCTGTTTTTTGAAGATGGGCTCTGTATTGGTAATTTTTCAATCATCCGGGACCTCTCCCAAACTCAAAGAATTTTCAAAGATAATGGTCAATGGCTCTGCAGTCGCATCAGCTAATTCCCTCAACACCTTTGCATACATTGCATTTAGCCCCATAGACTTGTGCATGTCCAGCCTTTCTAAATAGTCCTGAACTTGTTCTTTTAACACTGAGCAGCCCTCAGGAGCTCACCTTCTCCCGATTCTGTGCTTGCTCTGTGCAGTGGTTTGGGAGAAATAAATGTATGTATCTCAGAATTGTCAGCATAAGGTATATTAAATGAGAGTCTAGTCCTGTTTTGCAAAATAGGAAGTCATCGATATTCTGCATTTTTGAGTGGTCCTTTGAAATCACTATTTTTCCATCTTTATACCGCTTCTCTTCAAAGGCCCTGTATCAAAGCAATTTTTGCTCAATACAGTCTGACTATGTCCTGCTTCCAGAGCCCCTCCATGCAGTTCCATTGTCCAAAAGAGAATGGTAAATGGCAGTGAAACACCCCATTCCTTGGAGATGAGCAGTTTGCATCCACAGTCCTAGTAGACACCTTAGGGAGGATGGACTGAACTATAGTAAAAATGAAACTGGTTCCTTCATGCATACAGCCCATCTGTGTACACTTTCCCAATGTCTCCTTCAGAAAAGCAGCATATTTTAACATTGGATTGACTTTTGCAACATAGTCATTCTTCATTTAGAACCACAGACATATAGGACTGGATGAGGCATTGAAAAGTCATGTGGTCCAGTCCCCTGCACTCAAGACAGGACTAAGTATTATCTAGACCAGAGTTGGGCAAACTATGGCCTGTATATGGCCTTTTTGAGCCTTTCATCAAGCCCTCCAGCTGCCTGCAGCTGGGCCTGGCCAGCAGCTGAAGCACAGCAGTCGTTCCACCCCTCCCCTCTCTCCAGCTCTCCCACCATGTGGGTCCAGCCGCATCCTGGCCAGTACATGGTGACCGCTCCCCACTACAGGCCCCATCCTTCCCCCACCTCTCTTCCACCACATGTGCTCAGCCATGGCAGTTGGAGTTTTATTTTCCCTTTCTCAAAAATGAGTGCTGCAAAAAAATGAAAAGTGGATAGCAAGTGACAGAGTCTCAACAAAGAATGGACTGTGAAATATTTTTTTCACAATCTTGGGCTCAAAGGCTATATGCCTGATTTGTTAGGAGAGCACCGCAGTATTCAAGGAGTACAATCTGAATCGCCATTTTTCAACAAAACATTCCAATCACTACAGAAACTTAACAACTGAGGAAAGGGCAAGAAAAATCACCTGTAACTTAAAAGCTCAGCAAAATATTTTTTTGTTTGTTTGACAAGCTACAGTTCAGGAAGTCACCACACAGGCAAATTGTGTTCTAGCATTTAAAATTTCTAATAAAATAAGTCAATGTTGCTGGCATGCTGTGTCCAGACCACAAAAACAAATCTGAGAACATTAGTTTGTCACAAGGAACTGTTACTCGCCATGCAGAAGTGGTTGATGAAGAGTTGACTTTTGAGTTGAGCGGGAATGCATAGTGCTTTATGTTGTTTTCATTAGCTCTCGATGACGTCACTGACATCAAGGACGCAGCACAGCTCTTGATTTTTGTCAAAGGAATTAATGACAAATTTCAAATCAGAGAAGCATTATCAACAATGGAATCAATGAAGGGAACAACTAAAGGATTGGATTTATACGAGAGGGTGCCAGGGTGCCTTGAATGTCTGAAGCTCCCCTGGAGTAAATTGGCAAATGTAACCACAGGTGGATCCCCAAATTTAACTGGGAAAAAAATAGGACTTTTAAAATGAATTCAGGACAAAATGAAAGAAGATGACCCTGAGAAAGAAGTGATTTTTCTGCATTGTATAATATACCAGGAAACTCTCTGCAAAAATGTCATGAACATTGATTAAGGTGCCCACACAGTCATGAAAACAGTGAACTACATAAGAGCAAGGGGACTTAATCATCAACAATTCATTGCCCTTCTCAAAGACATTGATGCTGAACATCTGGACTTACTTTATTACACAAATGTCCACTGGCTCAGCCTGGGAAATGTATTTCAGGAGGTGTGGGAGCTCAGAGGTGAAATTAACACTTTCCTGGAGATGCAGGGGAAAGAAAATTATTTCCTTGAATTACAGAATTCAAATAGGGTGAGTGACCTTGCTTTTGGTGTGGATATCTTGGCGCATTTAAATAAACAATGTGAAGGTGCAAGGCAAAAAAGTTTTTGTACATGAATTGTATTCTAACATGAAATCTTTCAAAGTCAAATTAGTCTTGTTTTCAAAACAAATGGACAAAGTGCTTGCTCAGTTCCCAACACTAAAAACCGAATGTCACCAGGACAGACAGAAAAGTACAGCAACATTATGAGAGAGTTATACAGATAGTTTTCTCAACAACCCTCTGACTTTGAGATGATAGAGAAATCAGTAAAGCCAGTGTCATGTTCACTACCATTTAACCACAAGAAAGCCCCAGAAGAATTACAATTAGAGCTCATTAACCTACAGTTCTATTCCACCTTGAAGGAAAAGTTCAATTCTGAGAAACTGGTTGAATTTTGTGCCTCTTTGAGTGACGCTAAGTTCACAAATATTGGCAAGGTGGCACTGAAAATACTTGTTTTGTTCAGCTCCACATATGTTTGTGAACAAACATTTCCCTTGATGAATTACATCAAATCTCGCTAATTATCCAAGTTAACTCACTAGCATCTCAGCACCATATTCCAGATTTTCACAAAAAGAATGACACCAGACTTTGATGCTGTTATAGAGAAGGGTGACCAGTTGCATTATTCAGATTTATTAAACAGGGCGTGGAGAGGGGGGCAAATTTAGTTTAATTATTGTACCACATTGTTATGATGATGTATGTGTAAAAGTGAGTGTGTTTTATATTTATTTATGCATACATTAGCTGTAATACAATGTGCGGATAATAAATAGTATTTAAAATACAATTGTGTTGTCCCTGTTTGAATATAATTGTTCATTTCTGGGGCATTAATGACACACCATAAGATTTCTATATCCAGAAATGCCCTGCAGGCCAAAAAGTTTGCCCACCACAATCTAGACCATCTTTGACAGGTGTTTGTCTTTAAAATCTCCAATGACAGAGACCTGTAACCCACTGGGCAATTTATTGTAGTGCTTAAGTACCCTGACAGTTAGGAAGTTTTTCTTAATGTTCAATCTAAAACTCCATTGCTGCAGTTTAAGCCCATTGCTTCTTGACCTATCCTCAGGGATTAAGGAGAACAATTTTTCTCCCTCCTCCTTGTAGAAAATTGTCTCGACATAAGTCACCTTATGTCCACAAAGCAATCCTGATGTACCTACTGCAACCACCATTTTGTTGACAAAACTGCACTCTTTTGTCAGCAGATGTAGGGCAACACAGTGTCAGTGCGGACACTGTGTCCCCTTAAACCAGACGTCAGTTTCAGTGACCGCTAGGCTCTGGCCCCCAGAAAACTGGCAAGCAGCGGACAGGCTTGTAACTGGGCTGCAGCTGCTCTGTGGCTTGCTGCCACCCCCCAGGCTGCAGCTGCCTGGAGTTCCTTGAGATCCCGAGTGCCAGTGGGGCTGTTTCCAGGTGGGATTGGGCAAGCCATGGGGGGGATGCAGGTAGCTCCCACCTGGGTGTGGGGAAGTTCCCATGCCCCGGCTAGGATCTGCAGTGTGGGGGGCAGCTGGGAGCCTGTGGGTTTCCTTCAGGGAGATGAAAGATTGCTCTCTCTGGTCCCCCCACACTGCCTCTTAGGTTGGTGGAAGTGGTCCTGGTTAGGACGCACTCCACCAACCCAAGGATAGCACTGTGGACATAGTTATAGCAGTGGCTGAAAGTCAACATAACGTATGTTGACACATTTTTGTAGTGTAGACAAACCTCCACTATTGAAATTTATCCTATTTACTTTGGACCATTTTTCCAGTTTGTCCAGATCATTTTGAACATTAATCCTATCTCCAAAGCACTTGCAACTCCTCCCAGATCAGTATCATCTGCAAACTTTATATGTGTTCTCGCTATACCATTATCGAAATCCCCGATGAATATATTGAACAGAACTGACCCAGAACTGTATCATTACAAAGATGTGAATTATTTAGATGATAAATTAAAAGGCATTTTCTCAAAGGTACAGCTCAGAAAACTACAGCTCAGAAGAAAAAAAAAAAAAAAAAAAAGTATGAAGCCAAAGGCCAAGACACCATATTGTTGTTACTATCCGTACAGCAGGGATCCTCAACTTTTTATATTGATTTGCCCAGTGCTAGCCTAATTGTCCAATGCTTAGTCTCAGCTGTTTAATAATGGCTCTCTTTTTACTGCAAGAAAAGCTGAAACAGTTTGGAGCAGCATAAACAAAACTGAGTGAAAGCAGTTGATTCAGCCATGCTTATTGTAGGCATGATGACTACTAAAGGCAATAACAAATCAGAACAGACCCATGTAAAGTCCATAAGTATACATAATATCTTCCGTCTTAGTGTCATAGACTTTTCCTTTCCAGTATAATGTAGAATGATTTGAGCTACAGAGTGATTCAGTGTAATTATCCAAAAGCAATTTTTAATCTTCAGAAAAATTCCTCTTTGCTTTGAGAAGTTTGCCTCTCTATGTGGGAGGGGGAATTGCTTATTTGTACTCCTGGAAAAAGTAGTTTGATATGTAACTTTTAAGATATTTTTACCTAATTTTCCCTGAAGCTGAAGTCTACATGGACATGGACATTTTATTGAAAATAAAATGGCACAGATTTGGGATCCTCTCTCTATTGATTTCAAATCTGTACTCAGGTTATGTTTAGTCTTGTAAAGGGAGAGAAATTGAAAGTATTGTACTTACAAACAATGTAAAATATCTTCAGAGAGTCAGTTCTACAATCCTGCAAAAAAAAATCATAAAAGGATTTTTCCTTCTTGTATTTTTCAGCCTTATCCATAAGTGACCCATCTTTTAAAAGCAATGAATCATCATGGATGTCATTTACTTCCTTTCCTATCCGACACAAGACTCATATCCAGATACAATTTCAGCCTCTTTCCGCAGATGGTATCCTTTTTTACACTGCCCAGCACCTCAGCCCTCGATCAGGTAAGGACATTGAGGGTTGTGCTTCCAAGCACTGGATCTGTATTATATGTTAGGGTGCTTTCTTTAAAAAGAAAAAAAAATAAATGTAAAAAGTTCACATGTTCAATCCTCATAATAGTGGTCAATGTCTATTTGAGTGTCTGTCACAGGCTTCTGAACTTCTCAATCAAGCTCATAAAAAGTAACATGATATAACAAGTTTTGGGTGGATCCAAAACCAGTGTGTACTTTTTTAAAAAAAATAAAAGTTCAATTATGGGGGGGGAACAATAAAAGCCCTGTGGCCCCTTAAAGACTAACATCTGACAAAGTGGGTTGCAACCCATGAAAGCTTATGCCTGAAGAAATTTGTTAATCTTTAAGGGGCCACAGGACTTTTGTTGTTTTTGCTATATGCAGACTCACATGGCTACCCCTCTGGAACTTATCACCATGCAAGGCACTGAATTATGGAGGAGTTACTTAATAGAGATGGTCCAATAAATTATACATTATGCATAGTTCCATAGGCTACAATGGAGTTATGCCAATTTACAACAACTGTGGATTTGGCCTGTTATTTTTAAAATACTAAAAATAAGGAAATGCAGAAGTTAGCTGAACTGAAGCTAAGGCAAAATAAATGGAATACAAGAGAGCTCATGAAGTTCATGAAGAGTTTAAGCATTTATTATACCTGAAGATGGATCAATGTTGACAAGTTTACCGTTGCTAGCAAAATAGTTACCTCTGTAAAACATGAGAGTCCTATATTTGCTAGACAGCCAGAATGATAAAATTAGAAGTATTCAAGTACGACTGTTTTACTATTTACAAAATATTTGGTAAGTTACAACTACATTTTTAAAATAGTATGGAACAAAAACATATTTGCCAAGCACTGTATGTGTATTTTCAAATCTAGTCTTTTAATTGCATATAGAAATCTACTTCAATTGTATATCTTATCTTTATATTACAATCCTCTAGTGTCCTTCATAGTTTTAGACAGAAATACTTCCTAGCACTGCATCAACTATTATCATGTTGAAACTTCCCAGTTGGAGGTCAAAGAATAAGTTATACAGAAATCAGGATTTAGGTAATAGAGAATAAATAAATAGTCACTCATATTTTTAGATTCCTTTGTTCTAAAGGATTTTAGAATATCCAGTAACTCAGTCACATGCTCAAATTTTACCACCTTCTCATTCCCTACATAGAAGTCTTAATTAGCTACTGCCAGGAGAGATTGATACGGGTATCAGACAATAAGAGCACAATCTGTTCAAATTATGACCCCAGGATAGAGTTTCAAAGAAAAAAAAAATGTGTGTGTGTGTGTGTGTGTGTGTGTGTGTGTGTATGCAGAGAGAGAGAGAGAGAGAGAGAGAGAGAGAGAGCGCTAAGAATCCTATATTCTACTAGGCATATTTTATAAGCTTATAATTTTTAAAAAAGCAGTCTGGGATACTAATGTTTAGTTTAAATGAGAAATTATTCAATTTCTTGTGTCAAAAGGTATCTCAGAAAAATAGAGAAAACAAAAAAACACAATTTATCTAGCTCAAAAAAAAAAAAAAAAGTCAAAGGCCACAATAGCAGCTGGTACAGACAGAAATTAAATATCCCCATTGGAAGAACCAAGCAAGTGCACTAAGAGATTCTACAGCCTTTTCATGATAGGCTGTAACTTGGTAGCATGAATATGCCCTATTTCTATTGCTATTAGTGAGAATGTGTAGTCTGGTCAGGAGGGAATGTTTCTTAAAACCATCATCCTGAGTCATACACATTTCATTTAAAATGTTTTTCCCAAAAAATCCTTTTTCTTCCTCTTAACAAAAGTTGCCATCTATGGAGTAACTTAATTGCTTTACAACTTTCATACCACCCATTCTTACTGCACTGAAGTGTTGAAGGATTTAGAAAATGCTAATCTTGCAAACTCTTTACATATGCCTTCATATAATCCTGTCAAATCCAGACAGAATTAGACTAATGAAAGACTCAGAAGTATTCTTAGCAGCCAACAGATGTGAAAGGGCTTTCTTTTGCAGATTAGTTTACAAAGCACTTTATCTAATGCCTTCTCTTTTTACCTAGTTATGTAAGATTTCATAAATGAATTGGTTGTACAAAGCACAAGGAATTTTTCTAAAACTTTTCAATTATTTCCCATTAGGCAGGGAATTTCAGAAAAATTCCTTGTCTAAGGGGAAATAATTGAAAAGTTTCTCTTTTCTAGTCTCTCTCACTACAATGGACTGTTCTTGAGAATAAAACTCCCATCACATCTAATGTAGAGGTGGTAGTGACACATAGGTTGTCCATTGGCACAGATGTATAGAGATTATTGCTAGAAGCAAAAGCCCCACAGAGACTTGCAAACTTGAGGTACAACTGCTTCTCCCAGCATAACCTATAGTAGGGGAGAAAACATCCACGTGGCTCTGCTTGCAAAGTTTTCTTCCTTTTTTTATTCCCCTTAGAGAAAAGGGGCTGATCCACACCCAGAGCAGGTTGGGTGGGGACTTGTCACCTAAGCTGGTGAAGCTCCTGAATGGGTCAGCAGAAAGTCATGGCTATCTGCACACAAGTTCTGTGCTCCACTGCTGGCTTCATAGTCCCTGTGAGTCCTTTTTCTGAAAGTGTGACTGTTCCACAGCTACCCATTTAATGGCTGGGTGAGGCAGGAAGAAAATGGAAAATTTCTTACCTGATAATATCCTTTTGACTATCAGCACCTGCTGCAAGTCTGTGATTCAGGAGCTGTCCTCTCCTCTTTGTGCTTTCACAGCATTGCAGTGTAACCCCAGTAGTTGGCTACACTGTCTTGGGCATCCTTCCAGAAAAGTAATTTCAGAGCTGTGTAGAAAGTCTTAAGAAATAATAAACCATAAAAACCCAACTAGTGAACTATGTACAGTAGTCAACTTTTCACCCAGAAACTGTAGACAGAAATAAACCAAAGCTGCTTACTTGTAACCGAAGTTCTCTGAGGTGAGTCTCCATGATTCAGCCTAATAGCAGAACTGTGCCCAAGCAGCATCCATTAGAGTGCACGAGTCCCCTCTGCCATCAATATCTCCTAATGTTCTGAAGGTGATAAAAGAGTGCTGTGTCCCTACTGCCTCAGTCTTCCTTCCTCCCACCCAGAGAAACCATAATACGTCACTGAGAAAAGAGGGGCAGGGGGACAGGAAATATGAATACTCACAGTTATCTCAAAGAACTCCTTACAAGTGACCTTCATTTCTTTGAGTTGCCTCTGTATACTGACAGGTTGTTTGACAAGCAGTGCAGAAAACTCAAGAGGAAGGAGAATGAGTTCTAATTACATAACAATTGAAGCACCACTCCATCAAATCTAACATTCAGGCCTTGTACACACTACAAAGTTATTGCGCGATAAAGCCCTTTAATGCGCAATAACAAACAGAGCGTACACACACAACTTACAGTTATTCCGCGTTAAGTCCCTTCTTTTTGCGCAAAATGTAAACCACCTAAACGAGCGTGGTTGCTGCTAACGCGGAATAGTTGTTGCGCGATGGCCAGTGTGTGTACGCTTATCGCGCAATGTGAATATAACGGAAATGGCCCACAATTCAAATTCCATCCCTTCTGCACTTCCGCCTGTACTCTATCGTCGTGACGTCATTTTTCCCGACCTCCTCTTCTGTCCCGCGAATTTTTGAATTCACCACTCTCCCTTCTGCCTCGCTGTTCGGTGCTGCTGCCTCTGTGTGCTTCGCTCGCAATGTCGTCGCGCCGCAGCAAACGAGCTCCAGCCTGGACAGCAGCAGAGGTGATGGACTTGATCGGCATCTGGGGAGAGTCCGCCGTGCAGTCACAGTTACGTGGCAGCCGGAGGAATTTTGACATTTTCGGTCAAATATCCAAAGCCATGACCGAAAAGGGGTACGAGCGAGACACCCTGCAGTGCCGGGCAAAGGTGAAGGAGCTGCGGATAACATTTCACAGAGCCAGAGAGGCTAACCGGCGCTCTGGCTCCGCGCCAGCAACGTGCAAGTACTATAAGGAGCTGGAGGCGATCCTGGGCGGCGATCCCACAACCACCCCGAACTGCACGGTAGACACCTCGGAGACTGCACCCCAAACAGAGAAGGAAGCAGAAGGCGACGAGGCAATTGTGGACGAGGAATCAGAAGAAGAAGACTACGAGGACGGAGAGAACGGAGCCACTGACCCGGGGAGCCAGGAGTTATTTTCCACCCAGCCAGAAACAAGCTCCACTGATTCCTTCTCCACGCCTACCCAGGAATCATCAGAAGGCAGCTCTGGTAAGTCCCGTTCGCAATGTCCTCTATTCTAGGTGCTACAGCTCAGCGTAGACATGGTTTTTTTGCAAGGGGTTTTTGTTTTCGGTGTCCTCAGTTCTGTTCCTTACAGAACTGTAAAGGTGTTACTAGCATTACTTAAAAAGGTCATCGATGTATGCCTCGATTTCCAAGTAGTCGTTCCCTTTCAACTCACTGAACGCGTCATCCAAATATTTCCAGAGTCTTCTCTTGAGATTACATGGTAGAGCATTCCTTTGCACTCCACCATTCAGGGACACTCTTCCTTTCAGACTCGCAAGCACTCCTGCGGGCAACATTGCTGCGCACAGTCCTGCAGCGTAAGGTCCCGGCTTGAAGTCGGCAACATGAAGGAGATGCATTCTCGCTTGCAGAGGCACTCTAAGCAGTGTGAGATCTGCCTCTATTTCAGCCATCTCGGGCACGGGATCAGAACTTGGTGTGGCAATAGTCAACTCTCCGTTGTACTAGCTCTGCAACCCGTACCAAGCTTTGGGAAATCTGTTACCGCCCCCCCATAGGTCCCCTCTTGTGTATTGAAGGAATGTGTGGGGAGAACAACATCATTTGCCCCTGACCGTGGCGAGAACAATAGCGGCATTCTACATTTTTCATATCTGAACAGGAATGACCTTCGGTGGACAGTCTACAGCTGCAGCTGAGCGTCTGAGGAGGATAAGGCGGAGGCCTCGCAGGAGCAAGGAAGACGTCTTCCAGGAGCTCATGCAGTTCCATGAGGCTTCTGCGAGGGAGACAAGGCAATGGAGGAGGCAGTGCAGGCAGGACAGGAGACAGAGCAGTGCGAGGAGAGAGCAGCAGAAGGATGCCCTGATAGGCATCATGCAGGAGCAGACCAACCTCCTCAAGACCATGGTCGGTCTGCTACAGGCTCGCACCCCCCATCATCAGCCTCATATGCCTTTCAGTGCATCCACGCCACATTCCCCCCCCAGACAGTTTTTAGACCACCATGGACATCCATGGTGTAACCCTAACAGAACCCCTCCCCCAACATATGTAGTTGAGTCCCGCACCTACACCCACCTTTAGTCCCTACTCCCCTCAAACCCGAGTTTTGATCAATGTTAATTAAATAAAGTTGAATCCTTGTTAAACTTAAACAGAGTTTCTTTATTTGTTTCATTAATTTAACATTAACGGTTTTTGATTCAATGAATGTTTACAGGGGAAAAACACAAAATTTCTAAAGCTTAATTTTTAACAGTTGAAACATATAGGAAATGGTTAGTAACTATATTCAAAGGTACAATTTTAACCAACAGTACTAAAATGGGTTTTTAACGCATCCCTTATGCGAACTGCCCTTAGCTGCGCCCCCCGGATACCCCTCGTGTCTGGTTGCTGGTAGGCATTTTCCAGACGTTGTGCCTCAGTGGTCCAAGAGTTCCTGAATCTCTCCCCCCGGCTTTCACATATATTGTGAAGAACACAGCAAGCCGAAATAACTAATGGGATCCTGTCCTCGTGGAGATCTAGCCTGCCATACAGCGCTCTCCAGCGCGCTTTTAAACGGCCAAAGGCACACTCCACAACCATTCTGCATCTACTTAACCGGTAATTGAAACGCTCCTTGTCAGGATCCAACTTCCCGGTGTACGGCTTCATGAGCCATGGCATCAGTGGGTAGGCGGGGTCCCCAAGTATCACCACTGGCATCTCTACACCGCCCACAATTATTTTCTCGTCTGGAAAAAATGTGCCAGCATGTAGCCTTCTGAATAGTCCAGAGTTTCTAAAGATGCGTGCATCGTGCACCTTTCCAGACCAGCCAGCATTAATGTCCATAAAGCGACCACGGTGGTCCACCAGTGCCTGTAGAACCATCGAAAAGTATCCTTTCCTGTTGATGTATTCAGAGGCAAGGTGGTCGGGAGCGAGAATAGGGATGTGAGTCCCATCTATTGCACCCCCACAGTTCGGGAAGCCCAACTCATTAAATCCTGCGATGATCTCCCTCACGTTTCCCGGGGTCACCATCCTCCCGAGCAGAAGACGGTTGATGGCTCTGCATACTTGTGACAGTGCCACTCCAACGGTCGAGCGTCCAACCCCAAACTGGTTTGCGACCGAGCGGTAGCAGTCTGGAGTCGCCAGTTTCCAAAGTGCGATAGCCACACGCTTCTCCACGGTCATGGCGGGTCTCATCCTCGTGTCCTTGCATCGAAGGGCAGGGGCAAGCTCCTGGCATAGCTCCATAAATGTGGCTTTCCGCATTCTAAAGTTCTGTTGCCACTGATCATCATCCCACAGCTGAAGGACGATTCGTTCCCACCAGTCTGTGCTCGTCTGCCGGGACCAAACACGGCGGTTCAGGCTGTGTTGCTGGTCCGCGAAACTGATCAGAATGTCCGTTTGGTTTTCAATGCTGTCATCATCCGAGACCGAGTCATCCGTGTCATGCTCCGAATCATAGCCAAAGGCAAACCGCAACAGAATCTGGGCTGTGTTCACAATGCTGAAGGCAGCATTCAAGATCACAGCTGAATCCATGTCGATTCTGAAAAGGCAGTGCCGAGAAGAAGGTTGCTTCAATTTGAAATTCGCGCTCGTTGCTATTGGCAACCGCTGGGTAGCGTCAGTAGCGGAATGCACCACGGGAGATGATACTGGGGACTCTGGGATACGTACCCACAATCCCCTTCGCTTTCCTGGAGGACTGCGCTCAGAAGGGGGGGGGCTTTGTTCCGTTAGAGCAAGCATAGTGTGTACGCGATCTCGCGCAACAACAGCCACGGGAGAATTAATGCGGAAGAGGATTATTGCGCGTTAAAAATGGTAGTGTGTACATAGCCTCACTCTTCAAGGCAAATCTTAAGCAATGGACTGACTTCCAAGTAGCACCCTTACAGAGTTCCCCAATAGGAACATGGTTAAGGCAAGCAACAGATGATATCACTGCCCTTGTAGAATGAGATTTCACAGTTGTAAGCACAGGGACAGCTGCTAAATTTTAATGTTTAACAATACATTGTTTAAGACATCTAGAAATAATCTGAGCAGATAGTGTAACTCGTAATTCTTAACATAAGAAACAAATAATCAAGGTGACACCCTAAACCCTTAGTTCTAGTTAAAGAATATGCTAAAACTCTTCTAGTATCTCAAGTATGTAGAATAGAGACTCCTCTATTAATATGTCTGATGGATATGAAATTAGATATTATTTTTTGTAAAAGTCTAGAATCAGATGCAAGAACCACCTTATTTTCATGAAAAAGAGTAAATGCCTGATCAGTCATCAAAGCTTACAGTTCACTCACCCTTCAGGCTCACGATATAACAATCGAATACAGTTTTAGCAGATAAATAAAATTCTACCAAGGATTCAAAAGGTGGCTTCATAAGCACTGATCAAATCAAATTAAGATTCCATAGTGGAATTAGATCTCTCACAAGGGGAGACATGTTAGATAGCCCCTTCATAAACTTTTAATCGTATCATGCACAAATAATCATGTACCATCAAAGCATGTTAAAGTGAAGGATCTGCCAAATGAACTATTAAAGAGGAATTAAATAACCCTTCAGACTTTAAATATATTAAATACTTCAAATCACAGGGAACAGAATCTGCAACAGATTAATCAGATTTTTCCCCACATCCAGGAGAAAAATCTAGTCCATTCCAAGTAATAATGCTTCCTTATAGACTATTTTCTATTCTTAAGCAATATATTTTGAATCAAAGAGGAATAGAATTGTTCAACATTTCTCAAAATCCAAGTAGGCCGAGCCATCAGATGGAGAAACTGAGAATCTAGATGAAGGATCCTGCCCGTTGCTGCAATAACAGGTCTGGAGACAAAGGGCTATGCCTGCAGACTCAGTTTGACAGTTGATGCAGGTCCATGCACCACTGCTGTCTTGGCCAAGCTGGGGAAATCAGGATCACTCTTGCTCTGTCCTGATGAATCTTTTTCACCACTCTCTGAATTATAGAAAGGTGAGAAAGCATATAAATAAGGCCTTTCCTCCAGGCAAGAGGCATGTATCTGAGATGGATTAACTATCCCTTCTCTGTTCCTGAACAGAAAAGAGGACACTTTTTCGTAATAGATCTGTTTGCAAACAGATCTATATTGAGCTGACACCAAACGGAGAAAATCTCTTGATTCTTCAGGAAGCACTCATACATCTGAACAGTCTGATAAGCCAATCTACCAAAACATTTCCCTCCCTTGCTAATAGATATTGTGAATAATGCATCTATCTTACAGATTGACTACTTCAGCATATAATAGGGAAGAATGGTACATCCTTGTTTTTTGATGCATTATATAATGGTTGTATTGTTCGTCACTGCCTGAACAATCTTCTCCTTTATGTGAAGAAGAAAAGATCTGAGACCCAAACAAATGACACTTAGGTCCTAAAAATGTATATGTAAGTCTTTTCCTGAGACATGGATTGTCCTCAAACTCAACACCAACTACAGATGAGCTCCCATTCTTTGTCCGATGCATCTGAAGTTATTGTGACAGACGGAGAATGGGGACTGAATAAGAGGCCTTTGAAAATATTTGATCTGCCTGTTAAACATATCAATGAATTTAGAAGACCTTCAGGAATGGTGACTAACATATGAAGACTGGGCCTGTAAACTTGAGCCATCCAAATGGAAGTAGTTGCTGTCTTGAGACCCATGAAACTCACTTTCTAGGTTTGACAGAGCTGAATCTCTAAAACAGACTGTTTTAACTTCAGCAATCTTTCTTCCAGGAGTAAAGCTCTTCCTCCTACCAGCACAGAATGCATGAAATGAATTAGCGGAGTCAGACAGTAATTTGTCTTCTTGATGTTCAGAAACAGTCCCTAATCTGGAAGAAGGGAGGTAGTAAACTTGATGTGAACTATAAGATCCTATAAGAAAACTTTATCAGCCAGTTGTCCAAATACGGGTAAAATGAAGATACCCTGTCTTTTTATGTTTGTTGCTACTAGACAATGGTACTTTGGACAGATAATAGGCCAATTAGCAGGACTGTACTGCAAATTTCTTGTGAAAAATTAAGGTGTTTTTGATTATTTGGTTGGACAGAAATATGTATAGTTTAATTTGAGAACCATTAATTCATAACTGAAAGTAAGTGTGTTATGGAGGCTAGGATTAGCATTTGAATACAAAAAATTCCAGATAAACCTGTTCATTTTTTTTAATCTAAAATTGGTTGGAAAACCCCATCTGTCTTCAATAAAAGAATATATCTAGAATATAGTTCTTAACTTCACAAATGTTGGGTGCTATCAAAGAGATATCCAATTAGGAGCAATTTTTTGAACTTCTCATGGAAGGATAATTTCATAGGAATGTTCCCTAATACAGAAAATTGGGGAGATGAAAGGATGGTAACTTTTTTTTATTGTATTGCTTAGCCTTTTCTATAATTTCTAGGATCTACTAGTCCAAAGTAATAAGCCTCCAATTCTCTATGAAATGGTTAGGTTGTGTCCAAATAAAGGAAGAAACATACTTCGGCAACTAATCCACAATTTTTGATCCTCAGGTCCAATCTGAGGCCTTGTATTAAGTGAAGTTAAAGAGAAATGTTCAGACTGTGATGAAGATGTAGCTTGTTGATGTTTCTGAGTTGAGAAATAAGATGAAAACAGGAAATACAACTGTGTCTGATGAAAAGAAGGAAGTCTCCTTTTAGCAGCTGCACATGATGCAGTAGATTCGATTTCCTTTAATTTCCCTAAAAGTTTATAAAGAACATCACTCTCAAAAGGAAGATCCTCCATTTTAATTCTAGTATCCACAGTGAACATAAACACAGCTGTGCATGTCTTCTCAGAGTAATAATAGATGCCAGTACTCTTGCCAAAGACTCAGAAGCATCAAAGACCTGAACATATTTTGCCACATTTTGTCTTTTCTATCAATATTGCATTTGCCATTCTCATTTTAGCATCTAATAGACCCTGTATGAATAAAGCCGTTTTTCCTATAGATGGAATTGGTAATGGGCCTCTAAAACAAGGTAATTGGCCACTCTAATTCCAAGAGAAAAGGAAGAAAAACAAATCTATCCTCCAGTGGCATCAAACTTCTTCCTATCTTTAAAACCCTCCATCTTCCTGCCTTATACATACTTGAAGGGAAAACAAATGAACGAACGAACAAACGAATGAAACCCTTAATGATGGAATCATCACATCCTTTGCTAGTGATGCCACCACAGTATCTTCCTTAGGTATCTCAGGATTTTTTTCTTATTATTTATTTATTGGTGCTTACATCTTTTAAAATTTGATAACATGTCTACTTATTTGGAATTTCCTCTAATCTCTAATTACCTCTTCAAAGGAAGAGTTAAGAAGTATTGCTGTCTTGGGCTGAGCTTTAGCTAACCAGATTTTTGTTTTTTGCCTTCTCATCCACAACCTCATTGTCAGGCTGAATCTAAACAGTGGATGCCATTTTCCTGCACCCAGAAACCAATTTTACACCCTGAGGTATGGTTGTATGGCATCTTTTCAGACCCTCCTTGATCATGCCTTTCTGCAGTGGAGTTGTGATGGCTACATGGGGAAAGGGATGCCCAGAGATGCTGATCTGACCTTGAGCCCCACACCCTGACAGTGTGGTGCCTGCAGGCTGTCAACAGGCAGTGCACAATTCACTCTTTAGAAGAGCCCACAAAAGCTCCCTCATATGTAGAGCACGGCTTCGATTTAGTCCAGCATTTGTAGATTTGCTGTGTTATACCTGAGGAAACAAAGAGTTCCTCAGGACTTGTCTACACTGAAAATGCTGCATTGATCCCCACGGATCGATGCGGCAGGATCAATTGAACAGCTAGTGTAGACCCACTCAATTGATCCCAGAAGCGCTCTCCTGTCAACTTAGTAACTTCACCCCTCCAAATGGAGTAACATTGTGTTGACAGGAGAGCCCTTCAAGTCAAGGCAGCTGAGTAAAGACACCGGTAAGTGAGAGTAACTAAGTCGACGGAAGATATGCATTCTGCAGCATGCATATTGCAGATCTCCCATTGACTTAGCCCCGCAGTGTAGACTAGGCCTCAGAGACGCATTTCAGCAGTGGATCCAGGTCACTGAAATCAGCATGCTGCCCACCCAGGGGAAAGGGAGGAGCGATCTTAAATACTTGCCAGAAAACCTTTTAAAAATCAAAGCTGGCAAGGAAACAGTTGGAAGCAAAGCAAACTGCCTCTGACTGGTGCACAAACTTTGATGTTCTGGCAGGCTCCATGAGGGGGCATGGTCAAGCACTGGGCTCACGCTGCAATCATGAACTGCTTCCAGGAACTGTAGAGAGGAGACTGTCTACATGCCACAGAACTGCAAAAGATGCTGAGCTGCAGCCAGAGGTCACAAGGGACAACTGAGTGGGTACTCTGCAGGAGGAGTTACTGAGACTTGGTTGGAAGAGTGCAGGAAGTGCCGGCTCCAGCATACAAGGCAGGGGCCTGGCAATTTGTTTCTCTCTCACCAACTGAAGGGCTAGCTGCTCCCAGCCCTACCTCAATCACCCTGGCTCCTACCTGGTCTGTGGACCAATGCTAGGCCCTGTTGACAGCTGCCTCAGCCCCTTTTGCCTCTCTGCAGTTTACAGAGAACATTGGTTCCCAGCATGTAAAGTGGAACAACTCATGGGGGCAAAAACATAGATCAGTCTGCATGATATTTCCATTGCAGGAGTGCTAGCCCCGAATGCCTCTCCCCATTCCACCATTCCTGGCATTCCACTATGCCTGGCTGCAGACATATAATTATATATCCCCGCCCCCACCCCGCACGTGCACACACAAAACATGAGAAGCTGAACAATCATGCTGGGGAAAAGTCTGCAAAACTGGTGGGAAAAATACTATACTTTCTTACTGCACATTGCTCCAGCATACACTGATCACCCTGCACAGAGGGCTGCAAGTATCAGGGGCTATTTACAATCAGGTCCTGAGATATTCTTACTTTACTTTTAGGATTTTTAGAAACTGAGCCTTAACTCCATGTGCTTTTGTATACATCCAGAATACACTATTATACATCTCTAGGGTTCCTTGAAACCACAAATAAAGTCCTCACATAAATGCCCACCCTGACTGATTCTCATTTTCACAATATCCTACTCTATAGCTTAACATTGTTCTGGGGAGGCTCTTCATAAGCCTTAATTAAAAATACCAGTTTATACAGCTTTTCTCTTTATTACTACAGGGTACAGCGAGTATTACAAATACAGTTTGCAACAGCAGACCCTAAATAATCTAAATTGAAGTACCACCACTGTATCTGACAGCCTAAAATATGTACACAAGTCCTGACTAAACTGTAATCAAAATAGGTTTCTAAGCCAAAGTAATGAGGCTTTATGCAGCTGTACTACATAGAGCAGAGGCACAATTTGCTCATCAATCTCTGATCCTAGGGCTTCAAGAACCTGTGACTGTTCACAACTGCTACAGGGACCCTGCTCTACCATACTACCCATTTTGATTTCCAGAACACTGGATTCATCTACACAAGTGATGTTCCAGTAGTCTTTCTCCATGGTCCCCTTAAAATTTCCCTCCATGCTATCATGTTCTGAGCTGATGCCATACCTACCTACTTCCCAAGTGTGGTGTATGGAGACCAGCCTTGTGGGACTGTTCTGCTCACAATCACTCTGATGACCACAGAAAAGTGGGGGTTTTTTTTGTTTTTTTTTTTTAAGTGTACTATTCATCTTCCCACCTCCCTTAAGTTAATTCCTGAGACATCAACTCTCTACTCCATACACACAACACATTAATTTGTGTTAATTTTAGTTAGACATACTCAGCAGGAGAACATTACCGTAAGCCGTTCCATGCCCCCCACTTATATTACAGCAACAATAATTGGGTTACACGCTAACGTGTTGAAGTAAATCAATTTTGCAGTGCTACCAAATCTTTTAAGCCTAAATACCACTCCTGACCATCTTTATTCCTTGGGCATATAAGGACCCAAAAGCCAAGAGAAATCAGTGCATTCATATAGCATAGGGAAAGAGATAGTGCCCCATCTTCCGCATCCTTGAACTGCACTCCATCAGGATCTATCCACAGCACTACAGAGAGTGGCTCTTGAGTGAGGGTGTGGCCTGCTGCTGCATAATACCATGGATCCAACTGTTGCACAGAGTGTGAAAGGGGGTGTGGTTAACAGTCTCAGAGGTGCTGCAATAGCCACAGCAAAGAGGCTATAGCGCCTTTTGAAGAGGGAATTCTGTTTCGTGTCCCCTACAAACAGGTTCAACGCAGGGCTGGTGCATTTGACCTTTAATGTTAAATGCCTTGAGAAGCCACTTGAACAAAGACGACTAAGTCTGCTACAAGACTTATACAATTATCACTAACTGTTTTGTGACAGGAAACTAAAATTAAATGCCCTCAAATTTTATTTAAGTCTTTTAGGAGCAAAAGACTCTTCTTAAATAGGAGTATTAAAATGAAGAAATTATTAGCAGAAATTTTCTTTGTTAGCTTTGTCTCCTACAAATCTGGATCCATGTTTTAGCACTGCAGTCTGGCCGTGCTCCTCCGCTCCTACTTGCTGACAGATGGTGTTCTCGAATTGTAAAATTTGTGTACATCAACAAGTATAATAGAGATAACAAAATAATTGTACATTAGACAAATGAAGACAGTTAAGGTAATGATTCCACTTAATATCTGACTTTTGTCATAGGCCCATCAGAGTGATCTCTGTCCTTAAGAGCTTTGAAAGCTTCCAGCGAGGAAAGGGATGTTTCTGTAAAACAGATAGTAGTCAAGGATGCTTGGAAGGTGGCTGAGGCGGCTTCCAAACTGTTTTTGAGAATGGTCATCATCCCACTATCTTTAGGGTAGACCTCTCTTGAGGTAACCACCACATCCTTGTGAGGGATACTTTGGTGACAACCATCTTAAGTCTCAGCAAGAGACCCCTGTGGTTCTTGAATGTTACAGAATCTCAGGACACTCAACATGCTTGCCAGCCTCCACTGTGAAAGAAAGGGGAGTGGACTCCTATTTCCTGGATTTTTTCTGCTTTTTCTTTTTCTTTTTAATTTATTCTTTTGGGTGGGCTTTGGGAATGCAGAAGATTTTGCTAGGTGTTAGGAGGTTTACCTTCTTTAGTACCTGGAGTCCTCTTCAGAGGTCTTCCTGAATCTTCCTGCACTGGGTCTCATTCCCCCTGGGAGGGCAGAACTCATTATCAGAGACCTTATGACAAACTTGAAAGGGAGGGAGGGAGGCAGATTAGAAGCCATGTTTCTTTCTCCAGAGTGCTCAGGACCCACTTTAAGACTCGGGGGCACTCACTTTTGCAGGGGTCATCTGAGACTTACTTCACAAGTCAAAGGGCCACTGTCCTCGTTTCTGGAGTCTGTCCTAGCTCTCCACTGGAATACCTGATCAATTTTTCCCCTGCTGGAGTCATGACTGCCTCAGTAGGTAGGAGGCTGCCCCTTCCCATCCTACTTGTAGTCCTGAGACTTAAGATTTAGGGATTGATAGCTCAGTACAACACACATGAGCTTGGGAAGCCTGCTTTACATATAGAAAACCATTTGGGTATCATCTGGTGCTTTCTTGACAGCTCTACCAAGCCTGTAAGGGGCAGAGGACCGGGCAGTGAGATGCTGCAGTGGTGGCTCAGGGAGAGTTAAACTCCTGGGGAGTTAACCAATGCAGGGAGGAGGAATACTGAGAGGGAACATGACTTCCCCATGGCCAAAAAACTGGGCAGAAAAGTTAAAACAGAAAAAAGGGTGGGAGGAAAAATCATCTGCTGCTCTCGAAGATAGTTTGGCAGCAAGCAGGAACAGAAGAGGTGTGGTCAGAGCATACAGCTCCAAAATGTAGCTCTGTATCTATGAGCTGCTGAGAGAAGAAAGCAGCCCAATCAGGGTTACCATGGAAACACCAGGTGTAAAATGGATGCACATCATGGTTTTGTACTTTGCTTCCCATATTGTTGTGCAATTTTAAAGTAAGCTTTTTCAAAATGTTTATTTCATTCACTTCAAACCAAGCTGAGACGGTATTTGCATAGTAAAAGTTGTTCAAGGTAAAAGGTCCAGTAAATAAAACTATAAAATTATAAAGCCATATTCTCATATTTGATTTAAAATAAAATGTGTTCATGGGAAAAATTGGTGAAACCTGTATCAACCTGTACAATGAAGCATTAGAGTTAGTTCTACTGTTGAGCATGGTAGATAAAGTAATTCATCTTTATCTCAGACTAAAACTATAGAGTATGTCTTGCACTTTTCCATGGCTGAGGTGAAGCTGCCTGATCTGCTGCAGATTTATTAAAATATTAAAAATAAATTCATCTCTACTGTAACCTCCATTAAAGTCAATGCACTTCTACTGGGTGCATGTGACTTACTCAAAACAAAGTAACAATAAAGAATTAGACTTAGTTTCGCTAACATTAAAATTAGTCATTCACAAATTTTATCCTAGCGAACTCAACACGGGAAGGTGATTTCATTTTTAAGTATGCCGAATCACAATAAAAAACACTGTCTTTTCTTATGTTTGACTATAAATGTTACTGATAAAGGCTGAAGATGGGGAAGTCTTTGACAGCACTGTCAATTATATCTATTACAAATAAGAGAAAAGTACATTAAAAGAAAATTAAGGTTGCAAAGCTGAGCACTCAAACTGTTAGGAAATGCAAGTATTAAGGTTACTTTTGCCACCTTAATTTAGTCGCCATTGTGGACATTTATGATGATACTCCTACATGTTATAACCACATGCTATTTTTGCTGCAGGATCCCTGTGTCATCCAGCAAACAGAATAAACAGCGCTGTCATTTCTTCTCTTACCTTGGGTGGAGGGGGACACCAAAGCAGCCAACCACAGTAGCATTTAATTTCAGAAAGGGAAACTACACATAAATGAGGAAGTCAGATACACAGTAATTAAAAGGTACTATGCCAAAAGTTCCCTGCGAGCTACATGGAAACTCTTTCAAACACCATAATGGAGAGTCAATTTGTATGTATACTCCAAGTTTAAAAACTTAGTAAGAGGATCAAAATAAATGTCACCATAGCTAAACAAATTGACAGAAGCAGTTAAAGGCTAAAAGGCATGCTTTAAATATTGGAAGCTAAATGGTATTAAGGAAAATAGAAAGGAGCATAAACTATGACAAATGAAGTGTTAAAATATAATTAGGAAGGCCAAAAAGAATTTGAAGAACAACTAGGCAAAATCTCAGAAAGTAACAACAAAAATTTTAATTACATCAGAATCAGGAAGCCTGCTAAACAATTAAGTGTGGCCACTGGATGATCAAGGGGCTAAAGGAGCACTCAAGAAAGATAAGGCCATTGTGGAGAAACTAAATGAATTCTTTGCATTGGTCTTCACAGCTGAAGATGTGAGGAAGATTCCCAAAAACAAACTATTCTTTTTAGATGACAAATCTGAGGAATTGTCCCAGACTGAGGTGTCAGAGGTGGTTTTGGAACAAATTGATAAATTAAACTATTGTAGAACACCGGGACCAGATGGTATTCACCCAAGAGTTCAGAAAGAACTCATATGTGAAATTTCCAAACTGTGGTATGTAACCTATCATTTACATCAGCTTCTATATCAGATGACGGGAGAATAGCTAATGTGATGCCAATTTTTAAAAAGGCTCTAGAACTGACCCTGACAACTACAGGCTGGGAAGTCTATCTTCAGTACAAGGGGAGAATTGGTTGCAACTATAGTAAAGAACAAAATTATCAGACACATAGATGAAATTAATTGGAAGCATAATCCCAATTACACATATAAATTTATGAAGTCTATATTAGCTGTTACCACTCAAGAAAAAGATCTTCGGGACAGTGTATAGTTCTCTCAAAACATTCATACAATATCCACCGGCAGTCAAAAAAACCAGAATGCTGGGAATCATGAGAAAAGGGGTAGATAAGACGACAGAAAACATCTTTTCGCTTTTTTGTAAATCTATCATATGCCCACATCTTACTCCTAACCCAACTGTTCTTTCTGCATCTCTTCTCCCTCCTCTGCAACTATTCTTCACCTCTCCACTTTCAACTCACCCTGTTCCTTTCTCTCCTCCTTCCACGCTGCCTGGATGTCAGTAGCAGAAACATGGAGAGTACAGGAGAGAATGTCTCCCTACTCAGTCCCTGTGCTTGGTGCCACAGAAGTTCCCAGAGAAGCAATTGTAAGGAAAATCCTAATTCAATCCCAGAAGCCCATACTCAGGTGTGCTTGGGACGGCACACACAAAATCTGGCTGCAGACAGCAGCTGTGAGGGGATAGAACAGGCTCCATCAGAGAACACAGAATCTTTAGTGACTTTAGCTTCTAAACTCTAGCAAGCCTCTACTGAGCATATTTATACCGAGATTTTTCTAGGATTTATAACTTGGTCAAATTTGGACAGTTTTTCATGGGGACTGCAAAACCATTACAGATATGAGGACAATCTTTTTCACCTTGTCAAAATTTAAATCCCTGCTCCAAAATGTGGAAGTGACAGAGCTGCTGAACCAAACAGCTCCATAACTAACGCTGGCGAACCACCTCCTTCCCCCTTCCCCCACCCCACCAAACACACATTTTCCTAATCTCAAAATAGTTGAATTTTTTTTAAATGCAGACTGAGGCACACCCACAACATGGAAAATGTCAGATTGAATGGTTTGAGTCAAAGTTACAAGCAAC
Source organism: Pelusios castaneus (assembly GCA_007922175.1). Lineage (NCBI taxonomy): Eukaryota > Metazoa > Chordata > Testudines > Pelomedusidae > Pelusios > Pelusios castaneus. The sequence goes on from ML685883.1 coordinate 7,990,919, forward strand.
TGAAAAGAGGGTATTAAAATGAAGTATCAGGCAATTATAACTATATGGGTTGCTACCTAAACCACCTCAAAATAAAATCTATTTGATAACAAGTCATTTATTTCCACAGGTGATTTTCTATGTATATTCTTAGTAAATGGATTCGTACAGCTACGTTACAGCCTTGGTGACAAGACGGTCATCTTACAGAGTCTTCAAAACATGCACACAAATGGAAGTACATGGCATATCCTTAAAGCAGGAAGAGTAGGTAATGAAGGCTACCTGGATCTGGATGGCATCAACGTTACCCAGAAAGCCAGCGCTGGAATGACTGCCCTAGACACAAAAACAGATTTCTATGTGGGAGCAGTATCATCCTTAGATCTTGTCAATTCAATGGCAATAGAGAATGAACCCATAGGTTTCAGTGGGTGTATACGAGAATTTATTATAAACAACAGAGAACTAAAACTCACTGAGACAGACCCTAAAGATGGTTCCAATGTAGGTGACTGTGACGGAACTGTCTGTGGATACAGAGTATGCAAAAACAATGGCAAATGTGAAGTTCAAAGCTCAGGTTTTTCTTGCTCTTGTCCACAACACTGGATAGGGAAGTCATGTGAACAATCTGTTTACTGTTCCCATAATCTGTGTCTGCACCAGGCTCTTTGTATTCCTGATCCCATTTTATTTTCATATACTTGTGCCTGTACACTAGGATGGTCAGGTAGATACTGTGAAAATGAAATCTCATTTTCTACTGCAAAATTTGCAGGCAACTCATACATCAAATACATGGATCCTCATTACAGACAGAGAGACCTCAGATTTACCAGTGTGTCTTTAAATTTTACTGCCAGCCAGAGTGAAGGCTTAATTTTATGGATGGGAAAAGCTGAAGATGAAGACAATGACTTTCTTGCTGCTGGTCTTACTAATGGGACCTTGAAAGTTGTGGTTAATCTTGGAGAAAGAATTGCTGTCCCTTTAATTCACAGTAGGATCTCCCTTTGTTGCAAAAGATGGTATTTTATAACCATAGCTCAAAATCAGACTACTATTAAAGTGTACCTTGATGAACATCTGGTTCTCTTTGAAGACATTGATCCTCAAAGAAAATATATTGCTCTGAACTATGGAGGCATTTGCTATTTTGGTGGGTTTGAACTTGGCAGAAAAGTAAATATAGTCACTTCAGGGCTTTTTAGTCAACAACTAGTTGGTAAAATTAAAGATGTTATTCTCTTTCAAGATTCTAAAACAATTCAATTAACTGAGGCAGAAGGCTACAATGTTTATAATGGAGATGATATGGATTAACTGAAAAAAAAAGGATTAAAAGAACTCCACATGAAAAGATGAGTAGGTTTATGCTCCACTCTCTGTATACTGGCTAGTAATTAGATGGAGACTCCCTTTTAACAACATGCTTAGTGATACTACACAACACACACACCACCTTTTCATCTAGCGGGTGAATAGCACAGATGAAAAATGAGAACATTTACTCATGCTACTAATCTCATTTCTAGATACTATTTTGAAAATAGGAAAGAAACGGTTACATACCTGTAACTAGTGTTCTTCGAGATGTGTTGCTCCTGACCATTCCAAGATAGGTGTGTGCGCGCCTTGTGCACGGAACGCCGGTATTTTTTTCCCTTAGAGTACCCGTAGGGCCGGACGAGGCGCCCCCTGGAGTGGCGCCCCTGCACCGCTTCTATATAGCCTCGGTCCGGCCTCACCTCCCCAGTTCCTTATCCCCCAGTCCGAAGCGGGGTAGGAGGGTGGGAAGTTGGAATGGTCAGGAGCAACACATCTCGAAGAACACTAGTTACAGGTATGTAACCGTTTCTTCTTCGAGTGATTGCTCCTGCCCATTCCAAGATAGGTGAATCACCAGCCTTACCTTAGGAGGGGGGTCGGACGCTACAAATTCGCAGAATTCAGGACCGCCCTGCCAACTGCTGCGTCCTCTCGACTGCTGAACGATAGCGTAATGCGCCGCAAAGGTATGGACAGATGACCACGTCGCTGCCCTACAAATGTCCACCAATGGTACATGGTTAAGGAAAGCGGCTGACGACGCCTGCGCTCTCGTTGAGTGTGCTTTGACCTCCGGCGCACATCTACCGGCCAGTTTATAGCACTCGCGGATGCAGTCCACAACCCAAGACGAAAGACGTTGGGTGGAAATTGGTTCGCCTTTCATTCTGTCAGCTACTGCAACGAATAATTGGGAAGTCTTTCGAAATGGCCGTGTCCTGTCCAGGTAAAAGGCCAGGGCCCTCCGCACGTCCAGCGAATGTAGCCTGCGCTCTCTTTCCAAGGCATGCGGCTTGGGGTAGAAGACCGGTAAGAAAATGTCTTGGCTAGTGTGAAAAAGCGAAACAACCTTAGGCCGGAAGGCCGGGTGCGGACGCAGTTGAACCTTGTCCTTAAAAAAGACCGTGTAAGGAGGGTCTGAAGATAATGCTCGAATCTCAGACACTCGCCTGGCAGACGTGATAGCCACTAGGAATGCAACCTTCCAAGAAAGGTAGAGGAGTGAACACGAAGCCAGTGGCTCGAATGGGGGCCCGGAGAGCCGAGCTAGAACGAGGTTCAGGTCCCATTGCGCTGTAGGCGGGCGAATGGTTGGGAACAGCTTGTCCAGGCCCTTTCGAAAACGTTTCACCATTGGGGTGGAGAAGATTGGAGTCCGCTCCACGCCCTCGTGGAAAGCTGAAATCGCCGCCAGGTGAACCTTAATGGAGGCGTTGGATAGGCCCCCAATTTTTAGCTCCCATAGATAGTCCAGGACCTTAGGAATGGGGGCGGACTCAGGGGCGAGGTCTCTCTCTGTAGCCCAAGCGACGAACCTTGACCATTTCGCCTTGTAAGATGCTCTAGTGGAGGGTTTTCTGCTACCCAGGAGCACCTTGCGCACCTCCGTCGAGCATTGCAATTCCCCTCGGGCTAGCCACGGAGGTTCCATGCCTTGAGGTGTAATGACCTGAGGTTCGGGTGCAGGAGCCTGCCCCCCTCCTGAGAGAGCAGGTCTGGTACGAGGGGAAGCTCCAGGGGTTCCTCGATTGAGAGATCTAGAAGCGTTGAGAACCAGTGTTGTCTCGGCCACGCTGGGGCTACCAGTATAACCGAGGCCCTGTCCCTCTTTATCTTTAATAGCGTCTTGTGAACCAGCGGCGTGGGGGAAAGGCATAGCTCCTCCATGCGGACCACTGGAGAGCAAAGGCGTCCCCCAGAGACCCCGGGCTGCGACCCTGGAATGAGCAAAAATTGGTGCATTTTTTGTTGCTCTCCGACGCAAAGAGGTCTATCTGGGGTTGTCCCCATCTTTGGAACACCTCCGAGAGGATCTCTGGCTGTAAGGACCACTCGTGAACCAAGAACTTCCTGCTCAGATCGTCGGCCAATGAGTTCTGACACCCCGGGACATAAGTTGCTATCGGGTGAATGGAGTGATGGATGCAGAACTCCCAGAGAGCGAGGGCTTCCTGGCACAGGAGAGAAGAGCGAGCACCACCCTGTTTGTTCAAATAGAACATGGCGGCTGTGTTGTCCACCTGTACCTCTACGACCTTGCCCACAAGATGGTCCCGAAACGCCTGGCAGGCCAGGCGACCGGCTCTGAGCTCTCTGACGTTTATATGCATGCCGGCCTCCTCCTGACTCCAGAGGCCTTGCGTGCTTAGGTGACCTAGGTGGGCTCCCCAGCCCAAGTCTGAGGCGTCCGTTCCCAAGATCGCCTGGGGCCCGGGGTCGTGAAAGGGAAGGCCTTCGCATACATTGGCCCGAAGACACCACCATTCCAGCTGGCGTAGAACTCGCTCCGGGACTGCCACTATAGTGTCCAGGTCGTACCTCGTTGGGCGGTATGCCGAAGCCAGCCACCCCTGAAGGGGGCGCAACCGGAGCCTCGCGTGCCTCACCACATGAGTGCATGCCGCTAGGTGGCCAAGCAGCTTTAGACAGGCCCTTGCGGTGGTGAGTGGGTGTCTTTGGAGGTCCCGAACTAAGCTTCGTATGACCTGGAAACGGGAGCTCGGAAGAAGTGCCCTTGCGGACCTCGAGTCCAGGACCGCCCCTATGAATTCTATCCTCTGTAGTGGGGTGAGGGTAGATTTTTGGCGGTTCACCAGGAGGCCTAGCTGGTCGAACACAAGTTGGATCCTTGCTAGGCCGTCCCGTACCTCCCCGCTGGAGCGGCCTCGGATCAACCAATCGTCCAGATACGGGAAAACTCTGACTCCTTGTCGTCTGAGAAAAGCCGCCACCACGGCCAGGCACTTGGTAAAAACCCGCGGGGCCGCTGCTAGTCCAAAGGGTAGGACCGTAAACTGCAGGTGCCTGTCGTTTACCACAAAGTGCAGGAACCTCCTGTGGTGAGGGACTATAGCAATATGGAAATAGGCGTCCTGCAGGTCGAGGGCGGCGTACCAGTCCCCTGGATCCAGAGAGGGAATTATTGAGGCTAGGGAGACCATCCGGAAACGCACCTTGCGTAGGAAGCGGTTGAGGCCCCGGAGATCCAAGATGGGGCGGAAGCCCCCTTTGGCCTTGGGGACTAGGAAATATCGGGAATAGAACCCCTTCCCTCTGTGTTCGGGAGGCACGTCCTCCACTGCTCCTTTGTCTAGGAGCGATTGAACCTCCTGGAGCAGCACTTGTTCGTGAGAGGGGTCCCTGAAGAGGGACAGGGTAGGGGAAGGACGGCAAGAAGGCGGCAAGGAGGAGAACTGGAGCGAGTATCCCAGTTGCACCGTGCGGAGCACCCATACGTCCGAAGTAACCCGTTGCCAGGCACGGAGGAACCGGGACAGTCTGTTGGAGAAGGGGGGTAGAGTAGGATCCGCAGGGGGGAGTGGTACGAGGCCCTCGAGCATGGCCTCAAAAGTTTTTCTTGGGCCCTGGGGGGCGGCGCTGATTGCCTTGCCCCGGTCCCGAAGGGCGATTGTCATTCCTACGCCCATACCTGCCCCTCCTGCGATCTGAGTCTTGCCTACGCTGGTAGGAGCGGGTTGGGGGCTGAGGCCTAAAGGGGCGTCTCTGCGAGGCCGGGGTATGGAGGCCCAGGGACCGAACGATAGCCCCAGAGTCCTTCAAAGACTGCAACCTCGAGTCTGTTTGGGTTGAGAATAGCTCCGGACCCTCAAACGGGAGGTCTTGTATGGTGGTCTGCACCTCCTGAGGCAGCCCGGATGCTTGGAGCCAGGAACTTCTTCTCATTGTAATCCCCGAAGCCATAGCACGGGAAGCCGCATCAGCTGCGTCTAGGGCGGATTGGAGAAGGGTTCGGGAGACCACTTTGCCCTCCTTGATCATGGCTCCAAGGTCCTGCCTCGAATCTTGATCTACCTTCTCCGAAAACTTTTCCAGGGAGGCCCAAGAGTTGTAGGCATACCCGCTAAGGATCGCCTGCTGGTTGGCGATTCTTAACTGCAGGCCGGCGGTGGAGTAGACCTTTCTCCCAAACAACTCCAGCCTTTTAGCGTCCCTGGCCTTAGGGGTGGGCCCTTGGTGACCCTGCCTCTCCTTCTCATTAGCAGCCGCTACAACGAGAGAGCCCGGAGCCGGGTGGGAATAAAAATGCTCATGTCCTCTGGCAGGTACAAAGTACTTCCTTTCTACCTTCTTGGCGGTAGGGGGAATAGATGCCGGAGTGTGCCATAGGGCCTTGGTGGTGTTTTGAATCGTCTTGATGAGTGGCAAGGCCACCCTGGCTGGCCCCTCCGGAACAAGAATGTCCACCATCGGGTCTGCCTCATCCACGATTTCCTCCGCTTGGAGCCCCATATTCCGGGCTACTCTCCTGAGCAGCTCCTGGTGTATTCTGCTGTCGTCAGGAATAGCAGCAGGAAAAGATCCCGCAACCGCCTCATCCGGGGGGGAAGAGGATGACTCCCCCGATGGCTCCTGTTGGCGGTCTCCCAAGGCTCCGTTAGCTGGGGCAGGACGCTCTACTGGTAGGGAGGTCCTAGTACCCCTGTCTCCCGACCCAATGTCTGAAAATTCCTCCCCTTCAGGGGGAGCACTGACCGTGCAGGACGCCTGAGGTCGGGAACTCGAGATCAAGTATGACCGGGCTTCGCTGGGACCTTGGGCCTGATGGTATGCCCAGAGGGTCCAGAACGGCCACTGCTGTGGCATGCACCGCTGAGAGGGCCCTTGATGGGGCGGTGGCCCCTTCTTGTCCTTGCGGCCCCGAGGGCTCCGACCTGAGGCCACGGATCCGTCCTCCGAACCCGAGAACCGGCCACTGCGGGGAGACCATGGCGGGGCGGTGTTCCGCGGTACCGGGGAGCGTGACTTATAACTGCCCCTGTCCGCTCCGCGTCGCGAAACTGATGGAGACCGGTGCCTAAACGAGGCCTCTTCCTCCGACCCATATCTAGGGGACCGGAACCGAGGAGCGCCCGCCGCTGCTATGACGGCCGACGGTACCGGGGAGCATTGCCGACTCGGGGGCTCTGGTGCCGGGGCGCGTAGTCGGCTGGAGGGCTCCGGTGCCGGGGAGCGGTGCCAGTTGGGGGGCTCCGGTGCCGGGGAGCGGTGCTGGCCAGGGGGTTCCCGCACCGGGGAACGATGCCAACTCGGGGACCCTGGTGCCGGAGAGCGATGTCGGCTTGGGCGATCCGGTGCCGTAGCTGGCCTTTTCCCTCTGGAGGGCAACTTGTCCTTCGCCGGCTCCGGGCGGGTATCGGTGGCTACACGTTCAGGTGAAGCCGGCCGGAGTAGGCGCGGCTTGCCTCTCGACGGCCCCGGAGCCCCGGGGACCGGAGTTGGCTTTCGCAACGGAGGCAACGTCTCCTCTATTAGCTCCCTGGCGGCCTCGAAGGGAGCTGGATATCCTCCTCCAAGATGTCCCTGGTAGGGGAGGAGACTGACACCGGACTCAACAGCGCCTCCCTCGGTGCCGGAGTCAACGGTGCGGGGGACTGCGGTGCAGGCCCTGGGCAGCCCAACTCGGGTCTCGCCAAACGGGCGGACTTGTCCCTCCTGGCCGGAGATCGGCCTCTCTCTGGCTTCCTCTTTTTGGGCAAGCCAGGGGAGAGCGAACGGTGCCGGGGCGGCGCCGCGGTCTTCGGTGCCGCGGGAATACGGTGCCGACTATCTTTAGGCGGTTTAGGGGCCCCGGTGACGGCAGGCGCGCTTCTGACCGACGGCGCCGAGCTAGAGCCTTGGTCGGGAGTCCCCGAAGGGCGCAGAGCCTCCTCCATTAGGAGAAGCTTCAGCCTATGCTCCCTGTCCTGTTGTGTCCTTGGCCGGAAGCTCCTGCAGATTTTGCACCTCTCCCTGAGGTGAGTCTCGCCTAGGCACCGAAGGCAAGACTGATGCGGATCACCCAGGGGCATAGGCTTCCGGCAGGACTCGCACGCCTTGAAACCGGGCATGCCCCATCCCTGATCCCGTGGGCGGGTAGATCCCTCAAAGAGGGAGTTCAGCGAAACTAATCCACTAACTAACTAAACTATAGGCACTAAGTCTAACTAAGGGAACTGCTAGCTAGCAGGGAACCAGCGACCGTCAGGGCGGTACAAAGGAACTGGGGAGGTGAGGCCGGACCGAGGCTATATAGAAGCGGTGCAGGGGCGCCACTCCAGGGGGCGCCTCGTCCGGCCCTACGGGTACTCTAAGGGAAAAAAATACCGGCGTTCCGTGCACGAGGCGCGCACACACCTATCTTGGAATGGGCAGGAGCAATCACTCGAAGAAGAACCTTGGTTTTAGAGATTTATTTTGCCTGAAATAGTTTTGTAGTCCAAAAATGATAGTTAGTTTAGAAGAATTGCAATCCATTATTTAAAATATTTGAATCTTATGAGAACAAAAACAACAAAAGTCCTGTGGCACCTCAAAGACTAACGAATTTCTTCAGGCATAAGCTTTTGTGAGCTGCAACCCATGTTGTCAGAAATTTGTTAGTCTTTAAGGTGCCAGAGGACTTCCATTGTTTTTGCTATATGCAGACTAGCACAGCTATCCCTCTGGACCTTATGAGAACAAAGATATTACCTTTTAATATCTATCATGCAAGATTTTTAAAATTAAAGAATTAGGAAATATACTACTCTTTTACTGTAACTATGCTGTAATATGACTATCCAGTCTTCAAAATGAAGTTAACAGGCAAAAAACACCATTGTTTAATGGGATGCCCCAGAACTTCTTCTAAATTTCCTAAGTAGACTTGCCTCAAAAACCAATTTTATTTTTAAAAGAAGTCAGCCAAATTTTAAAAAGAGTTCATCATCCAACCATTCATTTAGGCACACACAACTTACCAATGCAGGAACTTCACAGGGAGTACAAAAGAGCTCCGATATGAATTTAAAATGCAATAGCTCTTCTGCACTCATTCCTGCTGGGGAGACACTATTCTGAACTCAAGATAAATGAGTGATCCAGCTTGGGCTGAAAATGTCCAGCTGGAAGGCTTTATCTACAAGACACCAGCAAAGCATACTAGAGGATTGTGATTTTCAAATCTTAACATGTCACAATGTAACTACTCTGTGTACACTATGTTGGCACCCTCTAAAATGGATGAGTTAACATAGCCCTGTTTCAAACAAGACCACTACAAATGAGGTACCAGCAGGATTCACAAGGACCAATTAGAGTAGAGCATGTTAGTGCACTTTAGAGATCATACCTCTCTGCCATGCTTTGCTGTGTAGACAACTCCCAAGTAGATATACATAGGAAAAGCTCAGGCTAGCTCCCTAGGTGGATACACACATTCTGCAGTGAGTGCCTTTGGAAGTGAACTAAACTGTAAAAACGCACATAGAGTATGTCTACATTAAAGCTGGAAGGGGTAATTTCCAGTTTGAATAGAAACAACTGCACTAGCTCTCATCCAACTAATGTACTAAAAATAGCTATGCCACCGCGATAGCACAAACATCAGGAGGAGCTAGGCACTCAAGTACATGCCTACTGTCTTGGTTGTAATCATTCTGAGTGTCTAGCCCATCCCACCACTTATGCTGCCGTGGTTACTCTTATGGTTTTAGCATGTTAGCTCAAGCAGAACTGTAGGTGTGTCTGCTTGAGCAGGAAATCACCCCTTCCAGCTCCAGTGTTGAGATATCCTGAGTGCGCATTTTTGCAGTTTAGGTTAATCCACTTCCAAAGGTGGACTTAATGTGCTCTAAGTATCCACACAATGAGCTACTCTGAGCTTTTTTCTCCCCATGTACATAAGCCTTTATATTGCTATCTACTTCCTCTCAATAGGAGGTGCTGTGTGATGCGTTCTTTTGAAAAACCTATTCATTTCAATTAGATGCCTAAAATGGGAGCTGATCTCTTTAAAAAACTGGGCCTTTATATGTAATCATCAGAGGGAGAGAACTTGTTCCATGGATATTTTTCTGCTAAAATGTTGGAAGTAAGGAATTTATAGATTTTGAAAATTACAAGGGACACTGGTGATCTGGGCAGACCTCCTACATAACATAAACTACACAATTTCACCCAGTAATTTTTGCATCAAATCTGTAACTTCTAGTTGCTCTGCACCATAGCATAGTGTATACAAATACACACCTTATGGAAATACCTTTACTCTTGACCTACACACACGTGGATTTTCCATTATTTCAACATACATGTTCATTGTTTCCTATGATTAATTACCTTCTCAGTATTCAAAAATTGTGCTTTATTTACAATTTGAATCCATCTAACTTCAGCTCCCAGGTCAATTAGTATAAGAAGAAATATACTCTGCACTGAAATCAATGGAAATGCACTAGATTTCAAATGATTCATTTAGAAATGCGTCAATATTTTTCATACATATAATTTTTAAAATGACTATATAGTTAATGTAGGGCCAGATTAGATTTAATAATTTTATGACAATAACACTTATTTCTACCCTATCTCTTCCCTATTCCTACTTTGTTAGCCCAGCATTTTCACTGTATTAGTAAGACTATATTAGTAAAGAAATAGAAGAGTAGATAAAACCAGTTCTCCAGGAAGGTGATGGTGTACCGGTTATCCAGTGTCTCCCAGAAACAGACAGTCAACAGTTTACAAAAAATTAACTACATTCACGAGTTTTATTTACACACACACAAAGTTGTCTACTACTGTCATCCAAAATCCAGTACTTTTCCCATTTATTTTAATACTAAAAAGTGGTTTTTAGACTTAGTTTCACTTACAAACCATCAGTAAAGTAGGAAAAAGCACGTCTTAGTAGACTAACTTCATGCACATACAGTGTTTCATAGGAACACACTGGAGTTTTCCTTTCACATAGATTGACATTTTCCAAGATGTCTAGGGGATTTATCCACAGATCTCTTCCCACTGAAATTAAATATCCATGTTAGCTAAACTCCTCAACCATAGATAAAGCCCATCTAGTACAAAGTAAACAAATGTAATTCATTTTACAGATGTTTTGTTATACCATGTACTTTAAGAAATTTAAAAAAAAACTTGTTATATTTTATGTTGTCAGTTGTGATGTTGCCTCCAATGCCATTTAAATTTAATTTCAATTGACTTCTATTACTTTACAGTATAAGTAAAATGTTTGTATCAAAAGAATAGTGTGGATTTCTACCCTTTTCCCTTTTATTACAGATAAGTTCTCTTTTTCATGTACTGGAATTAACTATGTTTGTATACACATACATATATATATACAGTGTAATCAACCACAGAGAAAAGAAATTACATGGCTTGATTTTAAGATGTTAAATCAGCTACTGAGCAAAAACTCTCTAAGTTATAAGTTGGATGCCTGATAGACAATATAAATAATTTATATCTATTCATAGTATCCAACAGCATGCACTATCTCCAGGATACATATATAAAGCACCAAGGTCTCACCAATTCATCTGTTGGCCAACCTATTTCTTAAATGTTAAATGACAACAGTAAATATTGTGGAACAGACTCTGGCCTGTTCCACCTCTTGATGCTGCTCAGCCAATGCAAAGGAAGAGAAAACAACTTACAAATCCCCTACTGGGGATTCCTGCAATGTGAAATTGTCTTCTATGAGCACAGACGTTCCTATGCCTCCCTTTCCCCAGTAGACATCTCAGAAATAGAGAGAAGAGTAGCTGAATCATATTGCTTTTCAGCTTCCCCCGATTGGTGTAACTTAGGACCCTAATGGACTGTTGCCAGTTAAGTTAAAGAAGCATACAAGGGTATCAGAGGCCAAGAAGGGAAGTGTAACTGATGTAATAGTTTTAAGGACAAACATGTTAAATAAATGTTAGTCTTTAAAAGTGCCACAGGATTCCTTCTTTGTTTTGCTGAAACAGACTAACACAGCTACCCCTCTGTAACAGGTTGATTATTGGTTCTCAGCTTCAGCTCTTCTCCCTAGCCCCCCACCCCCCCTTTCAGGCTGCCTCTTGGTGGCTGGGTGGTGGGAAGAGAGCCACCCTTTGTACCTATCCTGCTCTCTTCCCCAAGTTTCCCACAGCCTGCACTAGCAGATACGATCAGACAATGCAGTAATTCTTTCCTCCCTTCTCCTGAGATGTGATGCAACAGGGGAATAATTTGTGTAGAAGACACAGTGGCTGTTCACAGCACTCTCAGCTCAGATTAGAGCTGCTCTCATGGCTACAAGGGATAAGCAGCACCCTTTATTGCTGTTCTGCAGTGATCAGACGAATTTAAACTCTCCATTTTGAAAACTGAAGGGCAGGATTCTGAGAACACATTTCCCAGTCATCATCAATTACACATTTTCTTAATACAAGTGTCCACGAAGGTCACAATTGAGAGCTATATGTTGGAAATCACTGTTGCCCTATACCCACTCAGCAGGTTTTTAAAAATGTGATGCAATATTGGCAAGGCTATCATGTCTACTACAAATTATCTTTCCCAATCAACAACCCCAACATAATTCAACATGCTATTTTTTTAAAAAGGTATCGGTTCATTTTTGCTGGTACTGAATTATTTTTATGTTACAAACAGAATATGAACTGATTTCTTAGTAACAGCAGACTGGGAAGAAGATTACTAATTGGCAGATTAAAACAAAACCCATACAACAGATATCTAGTAGAGATATTGTTTAAAACTCAGTTCAATAAACAAAGTCACTAGTTTAAAATCAGAAAATAAAATTATAAACCCCAAACATTACCTACTTCAAAAATGAATATAAAGGAATGGTATTATGCATATAGATCTCCTGAGGAAAAGGATATTAAAACTCAGATTTCTTGGGCAATTATATACTTAGATAAGCCAATTTGCTGAACTACTAAGCAAAACCACATTGCTTGCACTTTATTACCATCCATGGAATTAATAGCTCAACCACCACTTCAATTATTAAACAAATTTTGAACAGAATGGTTTGAGTCCTGTAGACTATATGCCATGCAGGATTTTTAAATGAAGAGTTTAATTATGGTTTCTAGTTCCTAATTTAGTTGAGAAATTATTTTGTGAATCTTCAGAAGTATGGGCCTAGGAATAATTATAAAATAAAAGCTACCACCACCTTCATTTGGTATAACATTTTTAATTTTAACCGTATTTAATTTGGCTGTAAAGCTATGTGCAACGTCTGCAAATAGGAAGCTACTTAAATATATGACCAATTTAAAAAGTTAACAATTATTGTCTTTTAATCACATATCTGTTATTGGAAAGAAGAGGTTTATTCTACACCAAAGTGCAAAAAGCTGTGTTCATAGGTAAGGCAATGTATTCAAACTTCTTTATACACAATATTCTTAAGTAAAAGTAATTAGACCAAATACTGTAAAGTAGTCTGATGGACAGAATAATGCAATGACAGAGTATTTGTTCTTCAAAAGCAGATGAAGCAAAATGAGTAATATACTTCATTGTTTTAGAATGTATAAGAGACAGTAATTTTTTTTTTTTTTTTTTTTTTAAGTATCAGTGGATGCCAGTCATCACAGAAATTTGAACTGCTCTATTTATTAAAAGCCCTAATGTGGTCCAAAAAAATAAAAATTAAAAAAAAAAAAATCACTAGTCATGAAGTGTAAAGCAAAGTTACACAAGGCATTCTACATCTTTTTTGATATACTGGTTTAGCCTACTGCTTCACATCTATGAAATCAAACACACAAAGTATGTGAGAAAGTTTTATCATTTTTAGAATCAAAATATCCCTTAAAATATTTACATTTTACAGTAAAAAGGATAGTAAAACACAAGATAATGTACAAGCTTAAGTATTCAAGTTTTTGAAGCATGAAAAATGATGGGAAAATTAACTGACTGGTAACAAATCATAGTTTAAAGAATATAGTTTAAATGTTTTTCTTATTAGAACAAGTGCAGTTTAAAGCAATAACATTTGGACAGCCTGGCCTTCTAATTTCTGGTCACAAACTGCTTCAGATGCTTGGTAAAATACTTGATAGCTACTGGAAATACTGTTGAGTTCTTTTATTATATAACTGGATCATTTAAAAAAAACCAAACTCTTCACACCAATCAACATATAGTGTACAACTGCTACAGTCTTCAAAAACAGTGCAATTTAAAAACAAAGCTATTGTGTTTGAAATTAATCTTTAAAATTTACTGGAGCATCTTAAAACAGAAGAGAGCACAAATTACCAAAGGCAGCAACTATAATGCATACCTGACTAAAGCCAACTCCATCAACTAAGAAATTTCCAAGCCTTTATTGCATATTAATAAAAGAAATCTTTAAAATTTTGAATATACAGCAATGTAAAATTTTGAAAAATATTAAACTCCTATTTCTAGGGATAGTTGGTATAATGTAAAAGAAGATGAGAATTGGTACACAGCTTTGTACCAAAACACAGACTTGTTTTTGCAAAACACCAACACTGAATTAAAAAAAAAAGATGGCACAATCCTAGCAGGCATTTTTACAAAGTTTTAGGACACAACTAGCAGTTATTTAAATAGGATTTTGAAAGACTGCCTGCTCTTTTTACCTTTTGCTTTTAGCTTTGTCATTGTGGTCCCTGTCTTTGTGATGTCTCTCTCTGTTCTTTTCACTTTCTCGTTCTCTGTGTCTCTCCCTACTTTTCTCCCTCTCTTTGTCCTTCTCATGAGCATGTTCTTCACTTTTAGGTTTATCTGTCTTTTTTTCTGGATTTCTACTCTCCTTAGAGGATTTTCCATCAGATCCCCTATCGCTGTGTGAAAGTCGTAACCTCTCTTTGTCTCTATGCCCTTCCTCTCTACTTTTTTTCTCTCTATCTTTTTCCTGGTTTCTGTCTTTCCGTCTATTCCTTTCGGAATCCTGTTCCCAGTATTTTTCATTGTTCCACTCTTTTTCGTGTCTGTCTTTCTTTTGGTGGGGGGATTCACTATAAAACCTTTGTCTATGCTGATCATTTTTTCCCCTATTGAACCCCCTCTCTAAATGTTCTTGTCTGCCCCAAGGGTCACTATGGCGCCTTTCTGGTCTCCTATTATCTTTACTCTGAAAGAAGTTTTCTGGCCCTGCAAATCTTGATTGTTTATGAGCCAATGATGGCCCTTGCACAATGGGTCCAACATAATGCGGTGGCTGACCTGATAAATGAACAACAGGTGGCCATGGTACCATAGGATTTTGAGCAAAACCAAAACCTGGAGGAGGAAGAAGTGGTGGTGGTAGATGAGGAGGAAATCCAAACATGGGGCTGTTCTGGGGCGGAAAATTAGGAGGAGAAAGTGTTTGAAACTGAAATCCAGGAAGATTAGATTTAGGATGCTGAAAATTGTGCTGCTGAGGTCTAACTGGTGAGAAATTTCCACTCATAACTGGGCTGGAGACTTTGGAAGTGAATTCAGACTGAGAAGAATTTTCTTTTTCAAAATGAGATGAGGTCGTTGCTGGTCCTCTTTTAAATGAGTGCACTGTTTCAATACTTTTCATTGGTGTATCTTCCTGTGAGTGTTTTGTCTCTTCCACTTGCGAGGCACATACATTATCTGCTTTAGTTGCAGTTGAGGTACACTGCATCTCACATGTTTGACTACCACTTTGATACACATTTAAGCCCTTTTCTTCAGACTGTTTATTCTCTAGTTCCATTTGCTCACTTCCAGAAATGTCTGACTGTTCTTTGTCTTGGAAATTACTGTGTATATTTTGTCTTTCTTCACTTCTGTTAGCGTCACCCTCTTTGTTTTCTGAAGCATTAATCTGTTGGCTTCGTCCAGCTGCTTGTCTTGGATCCCTTTTAAGATTAATAAACTGTGGGGATTTGGAAGTATTAGCAGTCATACCTTCAGCAGAGCCTACATTAATATTGTTATCACTACTTCCTTTACCTGATGAGGAGGAAGAGATACCAGAATTTGTGGTCCTTTTGCTTTCTTGCAAAGCATTGTCTTTCTCATACAGCTGCCACTTCGGATCGTTTTCTTTACACTCCTCAGTTTCCTTGCTCTGTGACTGAGCAGATAGGGTTGTTAAAAATGCTTCCGTAGAAACATCTGGTGGTTTTCCCTTAAGACTTAGACTTATCAGAGTTCCTACAGGTCCCATAGAACATGAGGTCCCTGGAACTGGAGTATCCGCTGTTACTATAGTATCAGTGGATTCCTGTGGATCTAGTCTGGTCTTAGTTTCTGTGGCTTCATCAGTAGTTACTTCAGCAAGATTCATTTTTTCTTCTGTTAAGCTTGTTTGTTCAGTTAATAAAGGTATTTCTTGAGTAGCGCACTGGTCCACCACTGACTGATGGTGTTCATATATCTGTCCTGTAGTTCCTAAAAGACTTTGAAGTATATCATCCACAGGCAGTGGTTTATTTGCTAGCTCAAGAGCAGAAGGCTGATTTTCCCATCCAACCAGAACTCCAGGAAGAAATCTTAGAGGCTTTGGTGGTTCATGTTTGATGCTTTCTACTACAGGTTCAATAACTGTTGGCATTTCTTCTGTACTAGATTGCTGAGGCTTATTTCTCTGCTTATGTAATACAGTTGTGAAGGAATTAAAAAAATCATTTTCTTCCTCCTCCTCTTCTACTACGGCTTCAGTACTAGAGACTTCAGGTTTGCTTGGTTTGCTTTTTTTCTCTGGTGGCAAGTTATTTGGAGCATTTTCAGGGATTTCATCCACAAGGGCAACGCTAGCACTAATCTGTCTTTTCATTTTCTGGCGAATTATCAAACCCAACAAAAGATTTGGTCGATGTATTTCAATCCCTGCATAAAATCATAACAATAATTAATAAATGAAATACATTTAATTGGAGACAATTTTAATAAATGAATAGCCTATCACGTGTCTGGAGCATCCCCACCCCATAAGAACTGTTCTGTGTGAAGAATTATTTACACTTCTTCAAAGATGTAGCAGTAACTGCTTCCAAGTATGCTCATTCTGGTCTCTAAAAGTACTGTGTGTTTCAAAGGCAAACGTCAAACACAGACAGCTGCTCAAGCAGTGCATCTCATCAACATGCAATTGCCACACAGGAGACAAATTCTGCCCACCCAGTAATTTGTTTGGGCTAAATTAGGTTTTCTTAAAATGGGGGTCTCTTTTTAGTGATTTGACTCAAGCAATGTCTGGGCGATGATAATGCAATCTAACCATCAACTCTGCAGAATAATGCACATATCAATATGTAGCAAATGGGTTAATTTTGGTTAATTTTAAATATACCTAATATGACTATAAGTAATCTTAATATCCAGAAGGATTGGTTTATAGATAATGATTATCCAAAATCAAGCTACAAGTTCAATTTCTTGCTCTCATATTTAAATGATTCTAACCCATGGAAATCCATTAAAAGTAAAAATGAATAATCATCAAATATTTTGGGCTAGATCCCCAGCCCCACTACAGTATAAAAAACACCTTCACTAATTACTTGGGTTTTTCTCCCTGTGTAGAAGTAATCATTTGATGGCACAAAGGCCAAGTCTACACTGAAAAAAAACTATCAATCCTGGAGAATTGACGAAGTGGGATCTATTAAGCGGACTAGACCTACTCAGTCGATCCCAGAAGCGCTCTCAAGTCGACGTAATTACTCCACCTCCTCAAGTGGAGTAAGGCTGCATCAACTGAAGAGCACTGTAGTTGACCGAGCCTAGTGAGGACACCACGGTAAATAGACTTAACTAAGTAGACAGGAGATATGTATTCTGCCAAACGCATATTACATATCTCCCGCCGACTTAGCATGGTAGTGTGGATCTCACCAAAGGCTCTCCAAAATTCTCCTTTCCAGGCCTCCAGCATAACCAGGATGGCCAAGCAAAAGCAGGTATGGTTGGACCATTAGTGTTTTCATGAAGAAAACTGAATATAAAAAATAGCACAAAACATTTTTTTCAAAGGGCCAATGTCACAGTTGTTCAGCCTAAAAAAGCAGATCAACATATAAGTCTTGCTATAAAGAATGGAAGTATATATTTTATATATATTTTAGGTTGATTGATCCTTGATACTATCTGAAGTAGTAAAAATTCCAAATGACTGATTTGGATAGCAAAATTTAAGTATACAGCTTGTCATTCCTGTAACTAGCAGTTACGCCTACAAGTGTTAATTGGGACTTTTTAGCACAGAATTTCTCACAAGTTTCTCTTAAATAATGATTTAATTAAGGTTTAGTAGGAATTTTGTATGTGCAGGGATTCACAATATTAACTTCCAAAATAGAGAAGTGACACAAACTGACCTTAAACGTAAGTGTTCCTGCTGTGGCAGTGGCCATTCTATACCCAAACATTTTGTCATGAGAGCCCTGCGTGGATAAAAAATGTGGAACCGGACCCAATCCACACCCACCTAATGTTAGTCTTTATCCAATTCGCAATACACATGCCATGTTTTATGTGGATCCAGAACCGCATCTGCAATTGAGCTTGGGCTTCACAGTCAGCATTTTAGCATTTGATTGGCTCATTCGCCACATGAGTCACACCCATCTTTTCCTTTTCTTCTTTGAAATTTGCATGCTGTGCTGTCAATCAGATTTCCTTGGCCACCAATGAAGTTTCTGATTGACTGAATGGCATACGCACAGCAAATAAGAAAATGGAGAAATGGGCGGGGGAGGCATGGGGAATGAGCCAATCAAAGGCCAGCATGCTAGCTGACTGTGAGTGGTGTCTCTCCAACCCCCAACCTGTTGTGACCGAGACTCTGATTGGCTGTCAGACCACCAATCAGAGCTCAGCTGGGGTTCGCTGGAGCACTTCCTTGTTCCCCTATGTGCTGCTGCCGAGGCAGATCGTAGCAGCAGTTGCAGCGTTTGATCATAACAACAGAATCTGCAGCCGCAGCTAATCCACAACAATGGGGCTGCAGATAGCTGCACCTGCACCCACGAGTACGGTTACCCAAGGATCTGAAGCGGATACCCGCGGATCTGCAGGGTTCTATTTATCATTTCCCCAAAACCCATAAAATAGAACATATGATCATAAAAACGTAGGACTGAAAGAGACCTTGAGAGGTTTTCTAGTCCAGTACCCTGCACCCAAGGCAGGATTAAATATTATCTATACCATATCTGTCTAAACTGCTCTTAAAAACTGCCTATGACAGAGATTCCTCAACCTACACAGGCAATTTATTCCAGGGCTTAATGACTCTGACAATCAGGAAGTTTTTCCTCATGTCCATCCTAAAACACCACTGCTGTAATTTAAGCCCACTGCTGCTGCCTTTTTTATTTCAGGGGCAGGCAAATTATGGGCCACAGGCTGCATCCAGCACACAAGCATGTGTGCTCCAGCTCATTCTCCTCCTAACCTTCCCCCCCACCCTGGCTTCCAGCTTCAATAGTGGCTCATGCCACGGCCAGAGCACAGCCGCCAACCCCCTTCCAGGAGGGGAGGAGAGGAGGGGAGGAGCGGCAGCAGCTTGCACCGCAGCCATCTGGAGTTGGGAAGGAGGAGGAGTGGCACCCTTCCACCCCTTCCCGCTGCCGTCTTTGTGCCCCCTCCCCCACCCTCTTCCACCTCCTGGCTGACTCCTCTCCAGCTGGCTTTGTGCCCCCAAGTCAGCTCTCCCCCATCCCCACCAGCCCACCTGTGAATATTACTGCTCACTCCTGTTTTATGTACTTTACGTACTCCCTTTCCCTCTGTTTTCTCTTCTCTAGACTAAACAAACCCAATTTTTCAATCCTTCCTCTTGTTTTAATCATTTTTATTGATCTTTTCTGGACTTTCACCAATTTGTCCAAATCTTTCCTGAAATGTGGAGACCAGAACTGGACATAATACTTCAGTTGAGGCCTAAACAGCAGAGAGTAGAGCAGAAGAATTACTTCTCATATCTTGCCTACAACACTCCTGCTTAATATACCCCAGAAGGACGTTTGGTTTTTCACAACAGCATTACACTGTTGACTGATTTTTTTTCGCTTGTGATCCACTCTCACATCCCACATCCCTTTCCACAACACTTCTTCCTAGGAAGTCTTTTCCCTTTTTTTACGTGTGCATCTGATTGTTCCTTCCTAAGTGGAGTACTTTGCATTTGTCATGATTGAATTTCATCTTATTTATGTCAGATCATTTTTCCAGTTTGTCCAGATCATTTTGAATTTTAATTCTATCCTCCAAAGTACTTTCTACCCCATCCAGGTTGGTATCATTTGCAAACTTTGTAAGTATTTCTATGGCATTATCTAAATCCCTGATGAAGATACTGAACAGAACTAGATCCAGGATTAATCCCTGCACCCCTCCATTTGATATGCCCTTCCAGCCTGACTGTGAATCACTGATTACTCCCAGAGTACAGCTTTGCAATAAGTTATGCACCAACCTTATAGTAACTCCATCTAGACTGTATTTTCCTAGTTTGTCAATGAGAAGGTCATATGAGATTCTCAAAAGCCTTATTAAAGTCAAGATATACCACCTCTACTACTTCCTCTCAATCCTACAGGCTCCTTATTCAGTTAAAGAAATCTGTCAGGATTGGTTTGACAAATCCATGCTGTTACTTATCTTCTTACCTTATCTTTTAGGTGTTTGTAAACTGACATCTTTCAGGGTACTGAAGTAAAACTGACTGAGCTGTAATGCCCCTAACTGTTCTTATTCCAAACGGCAGTCCTCTGGAATCTCTTCTGTCTTCCATGAGTCTTTCAAGATGATCACTAATGGCTTAGATACCTCCTAAGTCATCTGTATGAGTATTCTAGGATATAATTCATCAGCCCCTGACGACTTGAAGACATCTCACTTATCTAAGTAATTTTTAACTTATTTTTTTCCCTATTAAAGCCTCAGAATCAGTGTTCAGTATGTTAGACATCCAATAGCTACTAAACTTTCCAATAAAACTGAAACAAAAAAAATCATTTAGCACGTCTACCATTTCCACATTCTGTTCTTGTTCCCTCCCCTCCCCCACTGAGTAATGGGGCCTACCCTGTGTCTTCAGTCTACCTTTTGTTTCTAATGCATTTGTAGAATGTTTTCTTGTTACCTCATAGGTCTCTAGTTACAGCCGCTCTAATTTTGTCCCTACGTTCTTGTGCCAATTGTCCATGAAATTACAAATCCTTTGTAATTTGGCTTAGTTTCCATTTTCTATAGGACTCTTTTTTGACTTTCAGGTCATTGAAAAGCTCCTGGTTAAGCAAGTGTTATCTCTTGCCATATGTGGGACAGTTTCTCTTGTACCCTTAATATCTCTTTAAAAAACTATCAAATCTATTGAACTATTTTTTCCTTTAGACTTGCTTCCCATGGAATCCTACCTATCAACTCCCCGAGTTTGCTAAAATCTGCCTTCTTGAAATCCCCATTACCTTTATTGTGCAATCTTCCCTCCCTACCACTACACAGAATCATGAACTTTATCATTTCATAATCACTTTTATCCAAGCTGCCTTCCACTTTCAAATTCTCAACCAGTTCCTTCTCTATTTGTCAAAATCAAATCTAGAACAGCTTCTCCCTTAGTAGCTTCTTCCACCTTCTGAAATAAAAAATTGTTTCTAGTACATTCCAAGAATTTGTTGGATAATCAGTACCCTCCTCTGTTAGTTTAAAAAAAAGAAAAAAAAAAGCTTCATCCACCTGTTCTGCCTGGGTAGGTGGTCTGTAATACACCACCCTTACCCAGAGACTTTCAACAAAATTTTCAACTTCAATGTGAGATGCATCAGAGCAGGCACAAAAGGTGCACACACCAGTCAGTGTTCTTCCTCGCACTCCAGAACCCTCAATATCCGTAAGGGCTTCTCCAGACTCACACTAATGCTAGCCCCCAGTAGGACCAAGAAACCAGAGGCTTCACTTCAGTTCCACAATGGCTACACATTATGGATTCACCACGTCTTCCAACTTCACTTCTCTCACCTGCAGCCACTTTCTGCACAAGAAACTTGCCCTGGTCTAACTAAAAAGAGTTTTTAACTCAATTTAGGGCTATTATAGCTAGCTAGCTAGAGACAGAATAACCATGAAAATTAATCTGAAGTAATAAAATGTGTGAATGTGAAGGGGATTGCTTAAACTGCATTAAACTCCTGTTAATACTCACATTCAGACTTAAAGTGGTCTTAATTAGGTTTTGCTTAATTCACTTCCAAAGTGAATTTAGATTAATCTTTCTGGATGTCATTGTGTAGACAAGCCTTTAGTTAAATTGGTTTAAATCTCTACATCAACACTAATTTAATCTAACCCTGTAGGTCAGGAATAAAGTCATTTAACAGGCTCCACATAAAGATCTGCACCAGTGTGATTAAGTGATTAAAACATGTTTAATTATCCTAGGGCAATTTGTGTGTGCAGGTCTCAATGTGCACTATGAAAATTGCTTCCAGCCTTCTACTCTTTGTCTTCATCCTTTCCCTCTCTCATTTACACATTCAGTCCTTTTGCCCTTTCCCATCATTCGTCTTAAACTTCTTCTAATTCTCATTCTCCTCACTCCCTGGTACTCTCAAACTCTATGAACTTCCATGTCCCTTCTTCCTTACCCCTCTGTTTTTCATCCTTATACATCAGACAAGAAGAAGGGAAAAAAGTCACCCCCAAATATTTGTGAATAAAATAAGCATTTAAGAACCAAAGAGTGTGCAGAACAACTAAATGATTTCAAGATTGTGCATTTGTAAAGCACATCTCTATCCAACCTCTTTTCCCTCTATTTTTAATCTTCCCTTATCTTTTTAGTTTTTAGGGTTTTGAGGACACTGACTTCCTTGTCATGAGTACGTTAAGTACCAAATACACTTTGGGTAGTTAAAAATAATATATTAAAACAATGTAAACATGGGGCTCAGAATGGGTGTGAATAATGGAATAACCTCTTTTCCAGGTCACTTGAACCACTTTATTCATTGAGCTGTACTAAATAACAGACCTTCTCTTACCTTCTCTCCCAGCCCTGGCCACATGGCAGTGTAAGTTAAAAGTTAATCAGAAAACCTTTTTTGCATTAAATATTTAAACATGTTAATTCAAATAATTGTCTGGCTTGGCAACTGTCCCATGTCTTAGAGAAGGTTCTAACAACACCAGGACAATAAAACGGTAATTCAAATAAGATGTCTACTATTCAGTTTGCTCAAAATGTTCTGGTAATTTTATATATTAAACTTTAATTTTCAAGTACATTTCAGTTTCATTCATGGTGTGTCGTGCTATTATATATAAATTTCCAAGCTATATATTGTACCTACCAGGTCCATCAAAAGGCACAAGATGATGTGGAATTTTGTCTGAGGCACCTAAAGGAATAAGATACAAATCCTTCACTTGCTTCATGTTATTGGCAGCCACACCATAACGCTTTCTGCTGCTGAAGTATGCAAACAGCAAAGCATAGGAAATCTGATCCTCTTCAGTTACTGGAGTAAAGCGAACTACACAAATTTCCTGTTTTTGAAAAAAGAAAAGAGGTAGTGAGAAATCGTCACAAACTGTGTTCTTTAAAGTAAATGTTAATAGTGTCTTCAAGTAAATATAAAAACTACAGTAAGAGGCGACAACTCACTAAAAAAAGGAAGAGATGAGAGCTAGAGAGAGAGTAGGAGACAGCAAAACGGTCTGAAGCTTTAGGTGAAAATAATGAGAAGTGTTCAGAAACAAAAATTATTGATTATTGTATATGACAAAAAAATTAAAAGATTTTCTCAGTTGATTCTTATATATCAGCTTTTTCAGGAGGCATGCCAAATTTTGAGTATTTCAAATTTAAATTTACCAACACTCCTTAGAAAGCTGTATTTTGCATCATTTTTTATGTTTGAGATGTATCATCAACTACTACAGGGGAAAGTCAGAAGCCCAACACTAGGTATGGGATTTTCAAAGTATTTAAAATAAATTAATTTCAAAACCAAATACTATTCGTCCTTCTGTTTAGGCTTTGACTCCAGTTACTTCCACTCTTTTAGATTATTTGAGTATGTACTTCTAGGCATCTCAGAAGAAATGGGTCTTCAGAAGGGATTTGGGCAATGAGAGGATAGCAGCCCCATGTACCAGTTTTTGCTGTGTATGTGAAGACATACCATTTTCAACAGAGGAAATATATGCAACTGTTCAAAAACAGTATATACACAATATTGGCATTGCAGCAGACAAAGTCTTCTCATCTAAAGTGTAAGTTTCTTCCTTACCTTGGTCCCTGAAGCTTTTATTTTCTCTACATACTCCCAAACAGTGTGAGGTGATATCCTGCCACCTACTTGGATGCTATCTGGCAAGTCCTGTCAGAAAAAACAGATATACAATTTGAATGTATTGTAGCTACTATAATAGACTGCAAAATAATAAAGGAACTTAATTCCTAAATGCTTATACTATATATGATTTAATTTGTCAGCAGAAGTTATGACACTTCAGAGGGGAACTAGTTCACATTAAACACTCACGTTGGGTTTTTCAATATGAATCCAACAAGAAATACAATGAAACGTATAGCACCTCTTGCACACACCTACCCTTGTAATTTATACATCAGAAATGGGAATTAATTTCTTCAAAGGCTGAGGGACTGTGTCAACGCACGACTTCTCAGTCCACCTCACGCAGCTCAGGGAGGCAACATTGTGTTTTGAGGCAGTCCCCACTGGGGAGACGCCAATGTGTCCATAGCTGTGCTTCTTATAAGCATGGTGGGGTACTCATGGCACCAGTACCATGGGTGCCGGATGGGAGGGAGCTGGGGAAGCACTCACTGACGATGAGGAGTGCCACTCTAGCTGATCCACTGGTTCAGTATCCAACTGTGCATGCTAGCACATAGCCTCCTCTTAGAGGTGCTTACAGAGGCAAAGTTCCCTAGCCTCACAAGTCCAAAGTGAGAATAAGTGGCAGACGGAGCAGCTGGCGATGACATGGGCTTTGCTGAGGCACTAAAGACAATGCTGGTGCTCATCGCTCATGGAGAAGGAACACACGAAGCACAGCTTTTGAAGCCAGCTTGCCTGGATACAGCCATCAGGAGCAGGTGAGTAAGTCAGAAGGGGTAAGCCAAAAGGAAACTTAACTACTAACAAACAACTTTGAAAAACTGTATTTAATAATAATTATTAGAATAGCTAGTTTGCTCAAAGAGAGGACTCTTTAGGAAGCTAAGAGCAAGGAGGGATTCTGACTCTGGCCATGCGGTGGTAAAAGGATCTGGAAGGGTGTCGACCTATGGTTTAAAAGACCTCATATGCACCACGGGGCCAACGCATATGTAGGTCAAAGCACACACGCAAAAGGAATTAACATAGGGACCATCACACAAAGAACAATAGGCACAAATGAAAGATTTTTAGCACAGTCTTCTAAATAGGGTTGCCAACCTTCGAGGATTGTCCTGAAGTCTCCAGAAATCAAGATTAATCTTTAATTAAAGATTGCAATGTAATGAAATCTCCAGGAATATACCCAATCAAAACTGGCAGCCCTACATAAATCATGCAGTTACTTGCTACTGCAAAATGTTGCTGCAGTCCTGACCAGGACCAAGACCCCAATCCAGCAAAGAACTTAATTCATTGTTGAATAAGGGCTTGAGCCAATTACTATATAATTTTAAAAGGTTAGAATGTTTTAAATGGAAAAGAGGTCTGCACAAAAATGTATGTACGCTTCAAACAGATATTTTAGTCAAACTGTTTGCAGAATGAAAAGCAATGTAGAGACACCTTTTCAAATTCAGTGTATGAGCAAATTTATTTCTTTACTAGTTAGTAACACCACCTTGTATTATTAAGTTGAAAGAACTTTTAAAATCTAATTTTCTTTTTTGATGTCTTGTGTTTGAAAAGGAAAATTAATGACATTTCCCATTTGATAATGGCAAGTTTCACTTTCAGATTGTAAATACTTGCATAGGAAAGGAGATTGTTTAGATAATTTATAAACATTTTATAGCCTCATCTTCATCTTGCCTGTCTCAGACTGGAAACAGAATATTACAAACAACTAAAAATGACAGTATTTAATCAGGAAAAAGGTACAAAACATCAATTTATATTATGGTTTAAGAATGAGAAACATTACTACAGACAAACAAAAAATGTTACACAAATTTTGATTGCCCACACACTCAGCAGGAATCACAGTGGACACTCTCCCTCCATATAAAAAGGTTTTTCCTTGCTGAAAGAGAAAGCTGCTTAATTTAAAACTGACCTAACACTTCTTCACCGCTAACCAGAATATTACCACCACTCAGGCTGTTCTTCCAATGGCCAGTTTTGACTTGCCTCCCTCCTGCACTCTGAAGACAGAGCAATAAACACTATGGAGAAGAAGAAACTGCACCAATGCAAGAAAGGATAGTTCAATCTGTACAAGAGCAGTCCAGGAAGTGTTTATGCTCAGACTCATATGGCAATCATTTTTAACAGACAGGTCATACAAGTTTAAAATTTAAGGAAAAATAAATGTCTGCTTAGGAAGTGTCTTAACATGCCTAGTTCATTCCTCAATTCCCTGATTATTTGGGTCCACTTGCTTTGGAGGACTTTAGTAATACCTCTGTATTTGGAAAGGTAGCCCAAGAAACACAAAATAGGATAGAAGTGTCCTGAAAACTACAAAAAGCTTGTGTCTTGGTAAACCATGGGATCCTTTGAAGCAAGTTTAAATATACTTCACTGTTAAATAAATAAATCGTAATCTAGCTCAGCTACTCGTACAGTATTTAATTCATGATTCACTTTTCACCTCAGTACAACTATGATCTCTGAATTTAATCCCAAATAAGTGGCAAAACAAATGAATAAATGGTTTAAGTTAAATTTTCATGGTAAATACAAATGTTGGAAGAAATATACAGTACCTCAGTTAAATACTCAAAAGAGCCAGAGACTGGGTAGGCCTTGATAACAAATTTTGCTACAGAAGGCATATTGATAAAACCTTTCCAGATGAAGTTCAGTCTAGCCAGGAACAGAGTTTCACTTTCAACAGTACCAGGTGTTTCTGATCTAAAGAAAACAGGAGTTTAAAAAAGGAGAAATAATGGCTAGAATGTGCTATTATTTATATATATATATACAAGTAATCAGGAAAATTTGTACAACACGGGATCCACCTCATTAAAAGATGCTGTATAACATTAAAATCTATAGCATCATTAGAATCATAGGGTTAGAAGGAGCCACAATAGTTACTAAATCTATCTGTAGAGTGTTGCATTTTCAGTTATTTTGTTGAGGAACAAGTGTAGTTGAACATAAGGGAAAAAGACAGACAGCCAGATTCCTGAGCTTCCAGCACAGTTTCTAAAAATTACTGCATTACCTGACAAACCTTCATGTATGTGATTCCGCCAATCTCTCTTCTAAGGCTAGTCTACTGTGCCAGATGGAGATGATATTTAGGAGTATCATCATGGTATGTAGCAGATATACTATAATTTCACGGATTTTTTCAAACTTTTTTTAAAACCATGTGCATTTGCCACTCTCTGTCATTCTCACCACACCCCTCTTTTGCCTGCTCCTTCCTTCCCTCTACGTTTTCTCCACTGGCTCCAGTCCCCATTTTGATATCCCCTCCCCTCTACAGTTTCCATCAGCTCTACCTACAGCTCTCTTTCTCCATGCCAATCTCCACACCAACACACACACACACACACACACACACACACACACACACACACACAAATCCCATGTCCACTTTCCTCTGCCTCTCTCTCTTCACCTTACCCTCTCTTTACTCGCACTCTCTCCACTGCTCATAATTAGCCCCTCCCCTCTCCAGTCACCATTCCTAAACTTTCACACATCCCCTTCTTCTCCACTCTCCTTCTCTCACTCTCTCAAGAATACCCTCTCCATCTTTCAAAAACATCAGAGCTATTCACAATCAGAGACCTGGATTCCTTCATCTATCTCTGCCTTTGCGGCTGCCCTCTCTCACAGAAGCCTCTCCTCCTCTCACATATCCCTCATGGAAACAGACAATGGTGGGCATTCAGCTTCTCTTCTCTCAATCCTGCCACTTCCAACCCCTACTCCTCTTGTCATTTCTCATTGTCTCTCATCTTTTGAAAAGCACAGACTCTTCTTTCCTCTCCTCCTCCATGCTGCTGTCATTTACTGTCAACCCAACTCCTCCCCATTGGCCTTTCTCTCCGATTTCAAACCCTGACTCTCTCCCCCTCTCTCCATACAATTTCCTACACTCATCCTCAATGACTCCAAATTCCACATTTATGACACCTTAGCTGTTCTCCTCCTCTAATCACTCCACTTGCCCAAGTGACCAACCCACTTCCTATCTCTCTCCCCACCTTTCTCACCTCCACCCCTTCTATTCCCCTTAATCTGTCACTCTCTTCTGGCTCCTTCTCCTCACAAGACAAGTCCGTGCCAGTCTCTCCCATTTTTAAAAAAGTGCACCCTTGAGCTCATTTGCCTCTCCAACTACTGCATCTTCTCCCTTCTATCTCTAAGCTCACTGAATGCGCTGTTTAAAATAGGTGTTTGGAATACTCCTCCATTTCCATCACAGAACTTCTCCACTGCTGACTCCTCTCTCACCGAAGTCTTCAATAACCTCTTGCTATCCAGATCTCAGAACCAGGATTCCACCCTCATTCTCCTCGACCTGTCAGCTAACCAAATATTCACACAAAGTTAAAATAAACCAAACAGACACAATGCTAATGATGAAAAAGTCCCTTAACAGAATTTCAAACCCCACAAATAAATCTCAAACAAACAAAACCCTGAGGGCCAGATTTTCAAAGGTGCTAAACGTCCTCAAAACCCCTTAACATGAAACAGCTTCAGGTACTCAGCATTTCTGAAAATTGCATCGTGAATGAATGAACTCAAAAATATTAACACATTTAGGCTCAATTTGATTAGGGAGGTTTACCTGACTCCAAAGGTCAATGAACAGATGCAGGTCTATTAAATTATGGACTTTCAACAAGAGTCACAGTTGATTTTCTCAGTAACACAGACAGAAGGAAAACAAACCAACCAACCAATCCTCAGGACTGCTAGAATCCAAGAGGTATTTAGCTTTATACATCAAAAACAATGCAATCTAACAAAAACTTTATACTTTGCCATGTAATTTATAGGCATATCCTGCATCCATTATCAGAGAATGTATGATGGATCACTGTAATGAATAAAGATAAGCATTTGGGAAAATTGACATATAGATCATTTGAAGGTATGTGTGTGTGTAAGGGGAGAGGGGATTTAATTGAAAATTCTTACAGAAAAACACCATTTTCCGAGATCAGCATTTTTAATATTCTGAAATATTTTACAACTGCTATTTGTCAGTAGCAATAATGGAAGATAGATTTTACAATAGAAGAGGTACCAAAAGCCAGTTACTAAAAGAAACATTTAGACTGTTTGATCACCATCATTTATAACGCCTCATATTTTATATTTTTACTCATTATATTAGCTACAATCTTAGCTTGATAGAACTATCAATTTTTTAAAAGGATATCACAAGATGTTTATTGTTACCTTGGGATAGATGATAATGCTGACTTTGACAATTCTTGTTTATCATCTTCTAATAATTCTGAGGCTAAAATATTTGACGTTGCAGAAAGTGCATCTGCTATGTTTTCTGCTTCATTGTCTGATTGCTTACGTGCAACTCCTACAGACACTTTCACTTTTTTTGCAAAAAGGTCATCAGTAGGTGGTGCCATTCGACCTTGAGAAAGTGAATTGGAAAAATTATTTTCTACTGTATGTGAAAATAGGGAAAAGATATCAGATACTATCAAAAGCTGAACGAACTAAAGAAAAGCTGGAGCAGCAATGAGATACGGTAGCATGGCCAATGAAGGAGATCTCCAAAAGAACTGTGTGTACCAGGTTTCATACTGCCTGTACGCCCTGCTGGACCATGGCCAAGTCAGACTGTGACCCAGAGCAGGCGGCAACAGAATATCAGGTAACCAAGTAAATAGTAAGTACATTCCTGATCTGAAAGGATGAATCAAGAATACAAGATTTCTTAAGTAACTACATAAACACATTCCTGAGAGGAGGGTACTGGAATACAAAGATCCCTCATAAATTGGGGTGGGGAGGGAGAATGACATCACAGCATAACAGTTGAAGATGTCTTGGTTGAACTATAAGGGAACATTAGGGGGACGAACACTAGTAAAATATGAAATGTAATACATAACTTATTCATATCAATGTACAAAAGGAGAAGTCATTTCGATCAGTGGAGAGGACAACACTATGTAATGCACATACATGTGTTAGTGTCCCTGTGGCCCGATGGACAGGGTGCTAGCTAGTACTGTGTAGCTGGCCAAGCCTTCACCATCAAACCAACCCTGTGGTCTTTATGAGCAACACTGAGATCTACTGAATCAGCAAGCTATGTTTCCCATCTTCAAAGCATCTCACGAAGTGGGATTTTCTTCCATGAAAGGTCATGCGATAAATAAATCTGTTGCTCTTTAAAAGTGCCACAGGACTCTTGTTTTTCTGCAGATAGACTAACACGGCTACCTCTTTGGAACAAGCTATGTTAGTACAGCTAACATTGGCACCCCACAAACAGCATAAAGCAGCACATACAATAAGAGCACATAATCACTGACACTGGCAAATTTGCCACCATCAGATTGATCTTTCCAGATCAATAGTGGTCAGTGGAGACCAGCTAAATTGATCCAGAAGTCCATGTGTTAAAACCACCCTGTCAAGTGGCATAGCGCTGCTTCAACAGGAACACATTTCCAATCAATGGAGCACAGTGAAAACACCGTAGTCCACAGGAGTTACACAAGCTACTCTGTGTAGCTTGCGTAACTCCTATTGACTGCCACCGAATTTCCACACAAGTGTAGACCAAGGCTAAGGGTATGTCTTCACAGCCATGGCAGCAGGGATCAATGCAGTGATATCAATTGAGTGGTTTGTGTAGACCTGCTCAGTTATCAGAGACCACTCTCTGGTCCACTTCATTAATCCACCTCCCCAAAAGGGGTAAGGCTATGTCACAAAGACACTGCACTATGGCTATGTCCACACTAGCGAGTTAGTTTGAATTAAGGAAGCGTAATTCGAACTAATTTAAGCCTTGGATACACTAGGCTTTCATTAGTTCGAATTATTAGTTCCTTAATTCGAACTAATAAATTCGCTTATACTTTTCAAACTAATGGCTAATTCAAACTAGTTAGTTCGAATTAACCCAAAATGGCCATGTTAGTTCGAACTAAGCGCTTAGTTCAAACTAACCGGCACATTGACCTTAATGCAATTGACTAATTCGAACTAAGCAAGTGCCATGGATGGCATTTGCTTAATTCGAACTAAAATTTGCTAGTTCGAATTAAGTTAATTTGAACTAACTAAAAATAGTTCGAATTAGTTAGTTTGAATTAACTAATGCAAACTAACTTTACTAAGTATAGATATAGCCTACGTGAATGTAAATATGTCGACGGGAGATATGCATGCTTCATTCCATAGCTTGCATATTGCCCGTCAACCATGACCACTAGTACAGATCAAACCTAAGTAACAATAATACTATCATCTCTTCAAAGTTTAGCAAAAAAGTAAGCTATTGTTGCTAATTCTTTATCTACAACTGGGGATAATGAGGTTTATACTTTTTTTTTTTTAGTTTAATATCTATGTTTGGAAAGCATTTACTAAGTGGTAAGTATTGCTATTAAATGTAATATGCTTACACCATAATTACCTATGCAGATTTTACAGTTAAGATCAAAGAGATGATTTTTGTGTTGACTTGTAGTGTCTGGAGATGAAGATCCATCTACTTCTTTATCTTTTTCAATCTCTTCAGTCTTCTCTACCAGCTTAATAATACTAGGTTCCTATGAAAGTGATCCATTTCAGTTAATAGAAGACAATAATATTTATGCCTCAATATTCATGCCTTAATTGTAATCTTATTTTAACTACCCCAAAAAGTCAACCACTTGGAAACTTTCAACTTTCATCGCTTCCTTCTTAAGTGAGAGACGCTGCTTTTGGTCTCAGATTATTTAAAATAAAACAAAAACACGTAAGACATGCACAAACACCATAAGAATTTCAAAACAATAAAGACAAGTGAGGGAATCTAATATTAATTTCTCCATTCTAATATATTAAGACATTATTTAATACTTAACTGTTGCCAAAGATTATAAGATAAAGAACAAAACAAAAAGCCCTTAAAATTTAGGATCTAAAAAAACACTAATAAAGGTCTCCAAATAAAGAACAAAATTAAATTTATTTATGCATTTTCATATACTTTTAAAATAAAATATACATAAACCATTTGAATTATTTATGCACAACAACAAGATTTTGCCCTTTTTAGAAAAGCAAAACAAACCCCCCCCAAATATACCCTTTCCTTGGGATTAAAATAAAACTCCATTTATTTTTCTGTTTACCTGAATTTCCATAGGTACCTCTTGTTCTTTTATTGGAGCATCACTCTCAATTTCAATTTCTCCTTTGTGAGTAATTTTCGTTATTGGCCGCCTTTCAACTTCCCTCTGCTCTTTCTCAATCATTTCAATTGTCTATAAAACAGTAATATTACATATTTACATTGTAAAGAAGAACAACATTAGAAGTGATATGGAAGTGAATGCTTGGAATTTGAAATAAGACTAGAATTTTTTGTGCAATTTTCAGAAAGGTCTTTTTGTAGCAGGGCAAGCAGTTTTATGAAAAACAGACCTACTGCTGTGTGTCAAATCTTCACCTGCAACCTCAATGACTGCTCATCAGGCAAGCACCATAAATAAAGCCCTACTTAACTTGCGATAGTAGGTTTACACTGTAATTTTGACAGCAGGAGCCCCTGCTCTCAGCACCAGGCGGGAGGCAGCAGAAAAATCACAGAAAAATAATAATGGACTTTTATTACCTCAAATGATATGGTCCACTATTATTTTCCTGCGATTTTCCATGTCTTGTCCGCAATTCAGCTGCAATTTTTGACAATCATCCCACAACTCAAGTACAACCTTAATCATAAATCAATTAGAAGCAAATCCCTCTCTACTTCTTTCAGGACATTTTATTTTAAGTTTTCCAATAGCAAATGAAAATGTCACAAGTCCTTTTCCTACACTATGTATTTATCTATATAAATATTATTATAACCTGAAGGACAAACTTAGAGATGCAGCCTCTTTCTACTGTTTGATTTTAAATCACATAATCCCAATCTGGTTAAAGTTTAGTCTACTGATCAGTAACTTGATGAAATGTTTATAAATGTTTTATTACTATTTAGATGTAGTAAATTGCTTATTATTCAGGGTATTAGAGACATTTAGAGAAACTGCATAAATACCATTCAGCATTTAGATTTAATAAAGGAATGTATGGTTAAATTTGGGTAGAGGTAGTACCTTGCATAAATAATAATGCCAACAATGACAGACAATTATGTTTATCCAATTAGCTTTTTGAGGTAGTATCGACCTGAACAGAGCCTGACTTCAGAAATTAATTTAAAAAAAAACTGTCTTACTAATAAAATATGACCCCTGTGTAACCTCGCTCTTCCTTTCAACCTATGGCCAGAATAATGCAGGTAAAGAAGGCTTACATGTGGATGTCTACTTTGGGATCATCAATGCTTTTCAAACAGAACTGTTAAACTTCCAATAATTTGAAGAAATTGTTTCACTTTAGATCATTCTCTTTAAACTGACAAGTCAGATTTTTAGCCCCTCCCTTGCTTTTTGCTTGGTGCAGGGCAGTACTCTGATGATGTTAAGCTGCTACGCTAAAACTGCAAGAAATTAAATGTCTCTCCTCTCTTGAAGAAATCAGTATAAGTATTAGGGTGATCTCAGAGTCTTGTTACTATACAAGGGTAAGGAGGAAGACCTCAATCTTAAAACAAGAGCAAGAGTACAAGGAGCTGTACTGGGAAATGGAAACTATATGGCTCCTGGTTTGGAGGTAGAAGCTACTGACAATACAGTTCTGTAAACCCTGCTCACAAACTCATCATCACCGTGGGCTTCTTGGACTGCTAATCAGTAACATCAAATATTTGGTTCATCTATTTTAAACCCGTCTCACCACAAAATGACTCAAATGATCACATAATCTAGCTCTTCACTCTTCTTTTGAAATATGCATTTCAATGTAATAGTTACTACAGTGACCCTTCTGGTCTTAGTAGATGGGGGAAAGGCCTCTGCCCTTCCTTCTAGAAGAGCAGATGGATCTCCTTACCCAAGTCAAGGCCAAATGCAATTAGATTTTTCAATAAGCATTTTGAGGTTCTGAAAGCATAAACATAACTAGAAAACCAAATAAAATTGAGAGATCATTACACATCTCGCTTTATAGCTGTTGCTGACAAATCTTACATGTCTGTTTTCTCTTTGTCTCCAAGCAGCTAGTTCTTTAGAAGCCAGCTCTTCTGGGCTCATTCTTATGAGATGATCTGGGGTAACCTCTCCTTTCAGTACTCTCTTAAATAATATCTGGAAGAAGGACAAACATTAACTAATGGTGAAAAAGAAGCTGACTTCTAATAATTCAATAACCATTAAACAAACAACTAGAGAAGCAGAATAACCTTTGTGGATAGTTTAGTTTATACTTAATGCCTGCACTGTACAGTTTTATCTATCACCCATTACTTCTGGGAACACAAATGACCTTGCAGTAAAATTCCATACCTTAAGAGGTATTATCGTGGAAAGCATTAATGGGTTTTGTGGAGGGAAACAATTGTGTAGGCCATTAATTGTTTCCCCATAGCCAAGTCAGAAATTGATTTTATTTTATTTTTTTTTAATTTCACATTTACAATTAAGGAAACATACAATAAGGAGATTTTCAAAGGGTAAATTAGATTTGATCCCTGCAGCAGTGATTTGGTGAAAGGTAATTTTCCGATCTTTAAAAAGAATGCAGCAAATTCCATACTGAGTTCAGTAGAAAAAGGATTGGAGGAAGACTTATAGAGGCTAGTCTGTATTCCAGAAAGAAAATCTGTACTACTTTTCGTATTACCAATTTGAAAGTCAGCTCAAGTTTACATCAACATCTCTTTAGTCACCAGCATTAGACTGACACAGTGATTTATACCAAGATAAGGATGCATGGCTATGGAGTAGATACAAGAATAGTGAAATAAAAAATGGTCAAGAAAAGTATGGAGTTCTACAAACCAGCTCAATTTTCCTGTTAAAAATCAGAGCTTAAGGAAACAAGCATGCTGACTGGTAGTGGGGAGCATGGGAAGTGAGGGCATGCAGCCTAACGGAATGCCTTAACAGGCTACAAGGGTTGGACAACAGCATAAGCAAGGAGCAACAAGGAATAATGGGGAAAGTGGACACTGGAGACCAGAGGTCTTAGCTGACTAAAGAAGGAAGAAAGGATACATAAGGAAAGACAAAAGGAGATGACTTGCACAGAATGAGAGACAGGAAAAGAATATGGAAACCAAGATATGAAAGAATTAATTAGCTAAAGGATTTCTTTCTGTGAAAGAACTATAAATGAAGAACACATACGTTATTTTTGGGATCCTTTAGATTGAACATTAAACTTCTGTATTTGTTTTTATATTTAGAATCAGTGTCCCGAAAAAAAGAAAACAGTTCTTTTTCAATCCTTGTCGCAACTTTTGCTGCTCTTTCCTCAGGAATCTTCAAACTAGAGTCTGTAAGTCTGAAAAGAGTAAAGAATTTTTAAAAATAAATAGTTACATATGAAAACCAACAGTTCATTTGGTAATGTGCCTATACCTTTTCATTAGAATTTCTTTAAGAGACTGTCTGACGCTTTGTCTTATCTGATCAGCAGAAGGTTTGGAAGCTGGCACAGCTGGTGGAGGTACATTACCAGTTGCTCCTCCTTTCTCAGGTTTCTTTTTCTTGACTTCTAGTTTCTCATGAACACCTAAATCAAAATATGCTGAAAATTAAAATCTTTATAGATACTTTTATAGTAGCCTGAATCTGATTTTTTTTTTAAGGAACTAAAATGATTTTTTAAAAACTACATAAAGGTAACCTACAAAAAAATGGAAAACAGATTGGCAGTCCTGTATGAACAAAGCCTAAAAGTTGTTTGGGTTTTTTTTAAACAAAAAATAAATAAAAATTGAGGGAGGAGGCGTGTTTCTGCTTGTTTAATAAATACAAGAAATTCAGATCTTATCTATCCTAGAATATTAGCGATAACTGGCAAATGAATTGAAAAATCTTTATTCAAACTGTCTTTAAGACTCCGAGAGCAGCTACTGGCTTCTATTTAATGCCAACACCCAAAGGAATTTTGGAGAAAGATTGTCTTTAATCGTTTTAAACAATCCCACTCCTTCAAAGAGTTAATGACATCACTCAACAGCAGAAAATATAATGAGCCCCCTGTTGTGGTTTGGGCATTTATTATATCTACCACTGCAGGTCTGCTCTAATAATTCCAAATTCTGTATTGTTACTATGCCTATCAGTATTTTCAAAAGATGACCCAAAGAAGAATTGACATGAAGTATATTAATTTGCATCAGTCACTTCACATCAGACATGCCTTTCCCTTAAGATCAAAGGAGAGTAGTTTTCAATAATGAGAAACACTATTTTAAAGTATCAAATCTTTATTATCTGGAAAAATAAACTGTATTAATTTTTTAAAGGAATACACATTCCTTTCATATACAAAACAATCCCAAAATGTAATTAATATTTTGAGAAACCATGTAAATTATCAAAGTCCCAAGAAAATTTCTAAAAATTCCAGAACTACTCCCCTACTCATAAACAAAAATATTCCCAGGCATACACAGTATGTTGGTTTATACATGTTTTTCTTCATATCTAGCCAACCAAAAAATTTTAAAAGGACAGTTTTTATTAGTTTGGCTTTAATCAGATGTTTGGCTCTAAAAATCTCTCTAACAAACGGACACCAATTGCCCAGTGAAGTAAACTGAAGTGGAAAGCACTTATCTGTGCCTGAAATTTCATTTCATTCTAAAGTAAGTTTTTCCTTTAAAATTGGTATTTCTAAATCCATTAGTCCCAAATTTCTTTCAGCTGTTAAATGTGACAGTAGTATGCAAGATTATAAACACATTCTTACACTAAGCATCTTTAAACCTGACACAAATTAAGACTTTTTAAATTCCATTGCCACCTCCACCATGGTGGAAAACATAATTTCGGTTGTAATCTTTTTAATTATGCAACTTGTAGCTTATTTATAATTCTAAGCATATGAAATTTCAAACAGCAGCAGTAAATTACCTGGCACACTTTTTCCTGTAAGAATTTATAAGAAAAAGAATAAAACTATTTAAGTTTCATTTTTCAGATAAGAGATCAAAAATTCAAAATAGAAGAACTAGTTGAATGTGTTTTTATAATAGGTACAATACTTTTCTTTTTAGCTGCACTTTTATATAATCTTAAAGCACTTTACATACATTAATTAACGAGTTACATTCATGTCAGAGAGGTAGTATGTCCTTTTCAGGTGATTATGAGACAATCCCCATTATAATCAATAGGAGTAACATAGGATCATAGAAGATTAGGGTTGAAAGGGACCTCAGCAGGTCTTCAAGTCCAACCCTTTGCTCAAAGCAGGACCAATCCCAACTAAATCATCCCAGCTATGGCTTTGTCAAAACCTCTAACTAGAGTTACATATACATAGCATTTTGTACTTTTTTTAGAGCAGAGATTCTTAATTTTTTTCTGTATAGACCAAAGTTAATAGCTTGTGACCACTTCCTCTCCCATTCTTGATCACATGGACCACCTCTCCTCCAATTCATGTTATAATACTCATGCAGCAATATGGAAAAGTTAGTTTTTCATGCATCTTCAACTTGCAAAGAACACTAAAAGAAGCAAAAAAACCCCTAAAGATTCACTATCATGTGAGCAGCCTGCTCTCTGCAGACCATAAGGAAGTGTTCCATGAACCAAAGTTTGGGAAGTGCTACTATAAAGAGAACTTTCATGTCTTGCTGTATTCATATATGAACTACAGTTGCTGTTTGGAGTCTTATTACCTGATTTTGCAGTCTTTTCACTTGAGCAAGAAACACTAAGAGAATCTTTATTTATTTTTTCATTTTTCTCTTCAGAGCACCGACGAGGAGGCATAACAGTTTGCCCCATTTTCCGAATAGGAACTTGTTGCCCTTTTTTAATATCAGAATCTCTGCATTCTGACAAATTCCTCCCATCACCTGATTCCTGAAACAAACATTTTAGCATATTAGAATGGTAATAAATGTGAAGATGAACTAAAAACTAATACAAATCTTCTTTAAGTATATTTTAAAAATAAAAATGTTGTACAATAAAAATCTCAAACTAAGATGATATAAAGACATGCTACTTAAGAAATTTCTGAAAAAGTTGTCATAATTTATCACCAAGAAGCGTTGAACAGTTACTTTAAAAGTGGGTTCTTTGGTCTTGTGTTGTATTACCCAGCTAGCATTGCAAAGAATATGCAGTAAGTTCCTTGTTGAAAGCAGTTGTATTTTCTCAGTTAAATTTTTAAAATTTTTCACACATGCAGATAAATTATATCCATCACTGAAGTAACTCATATGCAATAAATCTGGCAAATGTACATAGCAAACAAGATCTAATTGAAAAGGAAATAAACATTACTCAAAAGGAAAAAGAAAAGTATCCTCTAAAAGTCAATTTAAAGACTTCCACTGACTTCAATTCAGTTAGCATGGGAACAGGGGGGATGTTAAAAGGCCTGATTTCCTATTGAAGAGTCCAGATAAAGGCCCAAAAGACTCAGAGTCTTTTCTGTATTCTGTTGAATAAAAAGTTGGATTTTTTAAAAAATCCACCAAATGAACTGTAAACAGTAAGACGAAGATGGTCATAAAAAACAACATAAATAACTTTTCCCAAAGCTACATTATAAAAATTAAAGGTGGATGAAAATCAAATATGCTTTGAAAGAGCATTTTAAAAACCTTTTAAACTCAGACTAATTAAAAACCTAAATGTGATTTTTTTTGGTCTTCTATTTAAAGAACTAAGGATTTTAATCCTTTAAACTGACCAAACTAAATCACTGCAGCCCTTTTAGTCCCAAGACGTTAGAGAGACAAGGTAGGTGAGATAATACAGAGATAACACATCAGTCACCTTGTCAAACCAAATCAGTGTAATATGTGCACTATAACATATATTTCATGATACATATTAAAAGTTGAAGCAGTTTTATTTCCACCTAGTTAATCTAGCATGCTGAATTCTAAGCAATATAGTTTACATACATATTACAAAGAATATAAATTATGGTTCAGTTTTTTTAAAATAAAGGTTAATTATTATATTCATATTTTTAATCATATCCTAAAAATAAGGGCTTTGAATAACTGTAATTAAACTAAGATACTTAATTAGTTTAAAAATTAGATATTGGCTCGTCAGAATGAGATCCAGAAAGAAAATAATTAGAAATGGGGGAAGGGATTACAATGAGTCATTTTAATCTTTTCCCCCTTCTACTATTAAATCCATTATTTAAACCACAATGCTGGAAAAAAAGTCACTAAAGCAATGAAAACTAAAATGTTGCTTTCTTTTTCATCTTACAATCATAATCGTAAAAGATTCATGCACAGCATAATATAGCAGACTGAAAGCTACATGATACAAGTATGGCACTTTACTTGCTGAACCCCTAACTCAACTCTTCAATGTAATACAAGAAGACATACAAATCCATCACTGATTAAGCAGTGTGAGACTAACTTGAGGAGTGACCACTTAAACAACGTCACCTGGTATTAGATACATTCCCATTAAGGAATCTGACCTAGTCCAACAAACAGGACTTGCAAAGGGAAAGTAATGGTATCTTTGGTGAAAAATAAAATACATCAGTTTTAACTGAGTATTGTATTAAATGGTAGAGAAATCCATGAGCTTTAGATATTAACGTAAGAACTATTGCATTGAGAGAGGTGACTATACGTAGTTACCTCCATTAAAAAAATACCCAGGAGGCTGGTTTACAAGACATTTCCATGAATATCTGACACAAAAAAAAAACAAAAAGTGGTTAGGAAAGATCATGAAGTATTCTGATCAAGTATGTAAAAGCCTTGGTGAAGAAGTACTTAAAGGTGCTTAGACAGGTGGAGTTGGCAACTGAACAGAAGCAGAATTTCAATAATATCTTTATTATTATGAACGGAAAAAGCTTTTAGAGATACCCCCTTTCACCACCAAACCCTCTTCGCTGGAATCTCAAACAGAACCAAATCTTCTTTACTAGAAGAGCTCTAAAATTCTGTAGGAGGTAATACAGCTCCAGGAACTTTTCCTCCTGAAGAACTATATTGATTCTTTGTCCCTATAAGAGTCACCTTGCCATAGGGAAGCAACAAGCTGGTTCTTCCTCATCTCCAGAAGCTACCAGCCAAGATAACCACTAGCCTTTAATAACTGGTAGGGTTGGCATAAAACAAAACCACCATCTCAAATCGTATTTGTGTGCACACACAAAATAAGGTAACAGAAGTTTACCAATAGCACTCACTTCAAAATAGCTAAACCAATTTAAAGGAAATAACTGAAGCAGTATTCCTATAGCAAGACAGTAAAGGAAAAGTTTTAGCCTAGACTGAAGTCTTATGAAGTTATTCCTTTCAATTAAAAAACATTTCCCCTCAGGTTTATAAGTACTATAACCAACTTAACTAAGCCTTACCCGTCTAAAAATTTTGACTTTGTGCTTCACTGTATCATCTGTCTGCTTAGGTTTTTCATTTGTTACACTGGAATTACCAGTGGAAGTTTGCTTTGACATCCCAGGTTTTTCACATTCCATTGTTCTGTCTTCTCTATATGTTTCAAGTTTCAGTTGGGTGTCCAATATATTTTGATCACAAGATTCTGGCCTTTTGTCTTCTTCAGCACAACATTTCACACACACGTATTCTTTATCTTCTTCTCCCATTCGCTGTGCTTGAGAAAGACTCAA
Source organism: Pelusios castaneus (assembly GCA_007922175.1). NCBI lineage: Eukaryota > Metazoa > Chordata > Testudines > Pelomedusidae > Pelusios > Pelusios castaneus. Next base: position 8,031,304 of record ML685883.1, read on the forward strand.
CCCAACACAGTCACCATGAAACCAATCATCACACCTACCACAGCCTACCATAAACCTGAAAACAAAACAAAAACAGCATCAGTCAATGCAAAGATGGACATAAAATTTCCTTTCAACTATAGCCTACTTGTTAAATGATTTATCGAAACAGAGCTATTTGTGCTTACCTGATAAATTATTGTCTTTTAAACTTTACATCCACTAATCCAGCCTTACGACATGGTAAAATCTGTCTAGGTGAAAAATACAGTGTCCCATAATTGTCCAAGAGGAGATCACTACTTCAGCATGAATTCCCACCCATAACCCCATACAGACATAAAGAAGTCCTCCCTAGGAGTAGACTTTAGAGAAAAAGTCATAAGTAAAAAAAGGTTCTCAAGACTGATGAACCTAAGACTTAAGACGACAACTTTTTCTTGTAAGAGCATATTAACTCTCTTTTCTAGCCTTAGATAACTCTTGCAACAGGCATTGTACCAAATACTGAACTAGCATAATCTGTCAAAGCACAAAGAAAATGTTGAAAAAATTTGACAATGAACAAAACTCAACTAATTGCATACTCAACCTCCAAGCAATTAAAAATCTGATAGAATAAACCAGCCAGGAAGTATGGCTGATTTTCAGCAAATCGTTACATCTTGTTCTATTCCTCTGAAGTTTATGGGACATAGGCTGATCTCATTGCAGTATTCAGCTGGTTTGGCCACCATTTTCATGGATGTGTTTCCACTACATTGCACAATTTTGTACATTTATTCACCCCAGAATCATGGACATTTGCGAAAACCTTTCAATCCCTGAAACAGATTGCTAAAAATGTATGTCTTCTCATTTGGCCCTCTCACACATATGCTTTTGAATACTGTGTCTAGAAATAACTTTAGTTAACATTAACAAAATCCATTTTCTAAAGTCTGCAAAGATCACAGGTCTCTAACAAAATTAATGTTTAAGTATTTTGGTAAAGTATATTGTGAAGTCCTCCATTCTCTGCCCATCAGGTGCAATGCTCTAATCTACTTACTTTTGAAGAATGCAGAAAGCAGTCTCTCCCTAAGCTACGGAGACTTAATACATGACCATATCCCTCTTAAGATACTATTGCTTAGTGGTCCTTATTTTTATTTTTAATAACCCCTTGCCTTAAAAGGAAAATAGGCTGTCTGAGGACTTTTATTCAACTGAAGTGAAATTTCAGAGTTCTCATTTCTGATACCTCCTCTCCATTCTGAGCTTTTTTTCTATTTTGTTTTTGAGAGTCTGGAAAACAAAAATGGAGTTAAATTTTGACTGAACGAAAATCTTACTGGTCAGAATATCTGCAGAAGTACAGAGAGGTTCTTTAATTCTGAGCACCTTGATCAGGGAAATTGTACTAATTAAATTATATAGAAGACAAAGCTCATTTAAAATACAGTGCAAAGTTGACCATCAACTTGAATAGTTGTATGGCAAGTACCTTAGAAAAAAATTAAATACAATGATTTCTAAACCTTAATCTGATCAAAGCAGAAAAACTCAAGAGCAAGGGTTACTAACTCTCTTTTGTCAAAAGATCCTACTTACCTACCTGCCTTTCTCATAGTTTGAATGCTGAAGCTACTGGCTGACTCACCTATTTTTCAAGAACATATTTATCATAAATCATGCTTAGAGGTTGGGAAATTCTTTGGCTCTCACTCACCAGGGAACTGAAGGTAAACATTCCAGATGGCCAAGGTACTGACAGTTGGTCTATGTGAGAAACTACAGGAACCTCAAAAGACCAAAAAACTTGAAAGCCTATCTAACACTAGAAATGTTAGACACAAGAATAGGAAGCTAGTCAGAATGGTGGCATTGCTTCCGCTCACTCTTATACTAGTATCAATCAGCAGTAACTCCACGAAAGTCAGTAGTTACACTGACATGACACTGGCTTAAGAGAACTCAGTCCAATAGCTCTCGAAAAAATAATGACTTCCAACTAGCCAACTTCTCTGAGATTCCAACTTTACTCGACATATGTAACTGTTTTCATGTTGCGAACAATGCAGTTATTCTTTTCTGGTTTGGTTTGTGAATGAGAAAAGGGATCTCACTATCAGTGGGAGTTAGCACTTATTTTGGCCTAAATATGATGACAAGTAGCACTTGTAGATGTTTTCCATTCCAATTATACAGCTACTAGTATAAAGAACTAGTATATCGTGCAGAATTTCTAGATATGAATATCTTCAGATGTACATTCCAGCAAAACAGGGAAGTCCAGAGAAAACTGGTCAGATCTGTAGGTAATCATTTTTCATAGTCTCACTACAACTATCTTAACCTTCATGAACATATCAAGAGAGTCAGAAGGAGATTGAAGGGAAGTTAAAATCCTGAAAATTATTGTTCTTTACTGTGAATCATGAGCTAAATACCTGATGGGAGTATACATAGAGTGAATGCCTGTTTCACTATTGTAATGATTCACAGGAACATATTCTATTTAGAAAATAGATATTTGACTCAGTGCATGAAAATATTGGTGAAGCTCTGAGACACCAAAAAATGGATATAAAAACTCCTTTCTTTCACAACGTATAGGAAAACAAAAATGTAATGTTTCTACTACCACTGGAAAAGTTAATAAAGGAAACAGACGATTTTTCAATCTGCCTCATGCTTAAATAAGGATATTTAGATCTATTTTTGTTTTACCAAGGCACTATTCATTCACTCTGATTAAAATTTGAGGGAAACAAGGAATGCAATGTTCAGCAGCAGTAACTGGCCTTTGAACGAAGACCATTTTAAAGAATACTGAAAAAAGTCAAGTTTGATGTTTCAAGTAAATCTTTAATTATTCAACTACATCTAATCTGGATAATTTCAAGCCATACAGAACACCTAAGGGGCTAGATAGTTTTCAAGCCCTGGGTATTTGTAGTTTATTGAGGACAGATATGTGCACTCAGTTATATATTTTCTATCTGTTAAGTATCAATGAAGAAAAAATAAATTCTCTTCATATATAGAGCATACAAAATTTGAACTGTCAGTGAAAAGGATCAAAAAATGACAATTTGATGACAGAGGTATCCTTAATTAGCTTGTTTTGGAATTTTATGAAAAGACCTAACTTTTATTGCATGGAAGATTGCACAAAAAAGCTTTCTGTATATTAATTAAAGCTAGAAGATTGTGTCTAAAATAGGAAATCTGGGAATTCTCCATCAGTAGTATCAATTATGGAAGCTGTAACTCAGGAATTTACTATTTTCTCTAATACCACTTAGAGAGCAGAAATAATAATAAAGATACCCATGTTCTATCTACACTATAACTTGTGCTCTTTCTATCAGTGACTCTGCACTATTGGTAAACCGTAGATCTTCGTTTTCTTAGTCTTAAAATTTGATACTCATTTTATAAATTAATTTTTCAATGTATTTTTTTATTTTTTTTTTTAAATCAAGAAAAAAAATTCATTAGAAATTTCAACTCTGGCAGGTAGATGATCTAATTTTCCCCAAGGGGCATAAGGGTTGAGGGAGAAGGAAGAATAAAGGTCCCTATTTAAGCACTGAAATGTGAATAATTTAATTTCCCACTGGACCTTTTCTAATCTTTATCCAAGTATGGGTCTCATTTGCAACAAGAAAATTAGTTTAGGTAACAAGAAATATGGCTGGATAATGGAGAAGCAGGGTAATGCCCAAAGAGTAAAGGAGTCAAGGAAGGTTGAGGTCTGGATTGAAGGATCAAGGATGTCTTCTTGCACAGCTGTCAGAGACTTGTGATTGAAGAGGTTCTGATATCCTGGACTATTAACACCAAAAAATCTGATTGTAGATTGCTTCATAGTTTGAAATGTGAGGACTTTACCCATGTTGTAAGGCTGGATTAGAAGATATAAAGCTGAAAGAGAAAAAATATTTTAAAATATTAATTCACACCAACATATTGAATTAATGGTCTGAATTGCTTTCTTGTATTTTAATTTAAAAGTTCGGTAATACACAAGAATCATTACAAAACAATTGATGGCTGATCATGTATAGAAATATTAATGTCCCTTTAAGGCACCTCCTTTAATTCAATAGAACTTTTGAGTGCAGAAAAAGTTATGGTCTCTCATTCTTCTTAAAGTGGGCTGTGTGCATGTCTTACACAGACCAAGAGGAAAAAACACAGTCACTTGAAGTATCTAATATTAGAAAGGGATTATGATTAATGACAATCTTCAATTATTTCCTTTAGGATCAGCATACCTTTTCACATCTCGTCATACAAATTTATTTATAGGAAAGAAAGCCCATGCTTAATGGCTCATTTCAAAGATAAAGATGTCCAGGCTATGTTTTGTCTAACACTAATTATAACAAATGGAATGTGTTCAAGCTAAACCAGACTGTTGTATAGCTGGTAATTATTGAGAAACGCAAGTTTAAAAATACATCAGTCAGAAGCCAGTTTATTCATAAAAATACTATATGCTTTAAAAACTGTACTCATACATACACCAGGAAAGGTTCTATACATTAGTCAAAATCAAGATAAAAAATTACCAGTGATCAGCATTTTATAAGAATAATAAATGTAATAAGTATATTGTCACAGGAAGTCATCTTCTTAGAAAATAAACGCCTGTGCTTAGCTTTTTGTGTTGGCAGTATAGCAAGAAACCACAGACAACCAGATCACTACTGACACCTTGCAAGAGGGCTTCATTCCAGCAATCTCTCCACTAAACAGGAACAAGGCCATAATCTTACAAGAATTTACGGGCAAGTCAAGGACTACTCCAATGTTTAAAATTAGGCACATGCATGTTTGCAAAACTGGAGATTTAGTTTTAAAGAGAAAAGGAAAATAAAAACAGCACTAAACTGTAATTAGAAAATCTAACTAAAAAATATTTTAAAGGACTTTGTACTTTAATAACCATCAAATTATTTTTGATGTGTACCTAATACAGAAGTATTTTAAAAGTACTATTTAAAAATATTCTGACTGTAGAGATTCAGTCACCTTCAGAAAATTTATTTTATGAAATAATTTGCCTACCACTGATTCAGTTGTGTTATATCTTTATCACACTTAACATCTAGGCAGGAGACACAAGATGGAAAACAATTTTTATATTATATTTTCCTGAGTTAATAGATATCTAACTAGTTGAAGAATGAACAAAAGGTGAATGGCTGCACTTTGGTCAACCATTCCCTTTCTGCACACATGCAGAGATCTTCACGGCAGCTTTAGAGAAGTCTGCATGTTAGACTCTAGCAGGCAACTATAGCTCTGATCCATAGCCCAGTCAAGTCAATGGAAAGACTCCTGTTGACTTCAGTGGGCTTTCATTCAGACTAACTGTGGAAGACAGTTCACTTCCAACATTTTCAGTCAACAAATTAGTACGTATTCTCATCATCAAAACATCTGATGACTTTTTAAGTTTTTGATTTTCTGTAAATACATGAGACAGGACCATTAATAAAATGATGAAACTGACTACTAAACACAAAGTGAAGTCAAATGCACGGCGTAAAGAAACTGAAAATAAAAATGTTTTATCTAACTTCTCAATTATACTCATTTTAGACACCAATCCTGCAAACAGAACTTTAAAAGTAAGATCAGGTGCTACTAATATTTCAGACATATGTGATTTTTAAACTGATGTTCCTTTATTTTGCAGGCCTACAGATACCAATGTGAATAGTCCCTTAAATGCTACTTCCTACTGATCTAAATTAGCACAAATAATGTATTTATGTGCTCATACAAAAAAATATGACCGTAATCTTTAGTGTGCACAATACAGAACATTGACTGTACAATTGTGACTCTGCCACCTTGTGATTATGCATTACAATACTGATTTTAAATTATATTTTACATTAATAAAACAAGTTTTAAACAGTCATAGCTATACATGAATAATCTCATAAAACCTATCTTGCATACTCATGCTAAATTAACATAAATGTAAATCATATCTTAAGCGTCATGCTTGTTTTAAGTTCTGGGCACCACACTGATTCATTTAACTATTTAGGCACCAATCCTGAATATGTATACATATGCTTAGTTTTATAAATTGTTTGCAGAATCAGGGTCTAATATCCCTCCGTGCCTCCAGAGACACTGAACTTAATTTCTGATCTACTGCCGTAATGCTCTCAGGGAAAAGCCCTTGTGGAGCTGTGTTTGTGTGTAGATACTCTATTTTTTGTTTTATTTTTCTATACTATGTAAGAAGGCCTTATTTGCACCTCAAATCCCCAGCCTCAAAATATCAATATACTTTAAACATTTTCATATAGTAATGGATGCAATTGTTTCAAAATACTAAAAACTGTTCACTTACTTTCACAAGAAAAGTTTGAAAGCCTAAATATTTTTTCACACTAAGGTTGTCTACTAAACCTTAATGTCTGCATTTTCAAATTGCCTTCTTGTGCAACCTTAAGATTTGTACTTAATTATTTTAAATTTGAAGTGAAGGGGAGAAAAATCTATCTAAAGCCCTGATGATTGTGCAAGTTCTTGCACGCAGGTGGACTGCTGCACACAACTTCATTTACTTCCATGGGGCTCTGCATGTGCACAGCAATCTGCGCACACGTAAACTGCAAGATCAGATACCAAGTGCATGAATAGTGATTTTTTAAAAACCAAAAATGTCACAAATCAAACCAAAGTAAAGTGATAAGAAATAAATTAAAGAATTAAAGACATTTTAAAAAATTTAGCAGCGCGATTGCAATTTCATTACAACGATAACAGTTCTTCCAATCAAGGTTTTCCTAATGTAAAAACAACATACATTAGGTAATTTATTAATTAGGTGCTTGGGGAGCCCAGTTCCATTAAGAAAAAATTCAAGAAGGGGACCAGAAGAGATGAAAGTCTGCAATGCTTCTCTTGTGAAGTTTCCCACATATTTTCAGTACCCAGTTAGGATTTGCCTGCCTGTAAAAAAGGCAGAGGGTTTAGGCCCCAAAGCCTGTAGTTCCTTGGCACTGATGTGAAAGCCAGAAATACTGGAAACAATGTCATTAAAGCAGAAGGAATAAAGACGCTGTACAAGGTCTTATGTTTTCTACACACATAGGAGGAGATCCATGAACACAGTGTTCCTTGTGTGTGCAGATCCCAGGATTTATCTAGCCCTACTTAAAGGAAATCAAACATCTCTTTATTTCTTATACAAGTTTCAAGACATATGCGCTACCTCCAGAAAAAAAGGAAACTTGGAACTACTGATCCTTTATTATTATTCCTCATATTCTGCTAAGTCCAAAAAGTTATGTATAGCATCGCATGAAACTATGGCTTCTCAGACACAAGGTACACTACATATTCAAATTACGATATATACTAATAAAAAAAATCCACCCTCACTGTTTACACTGAGCAAATAGGAACTATGCAGTGGAAATGGTGAACTATATGGCTGTACAGCATAACTAGCACTATGGGAGGGAAAATGGCTTTTATTTCTAAAAAAAATGTCTAGTTCTTATCTATGAAGATAGCTCTTTGAATGAGAATCAATAAAATAGTCAACAAACAGAACTAAAGCTGAAAGCTGCCCTGTCCACACTTCATTGATAGAGTAGATCCAAAGCATGTTCTTTGGTTCCACTGTTTGGGTGGCGGGGAAAGATGAAGGGATGCACTGTATAGGAACAATGCAGAAAGATTCTGGTGCCATAAATGGTCAGAAGAACTACTAATAAATATGTCAACAGGTGCAATACGCAACACGAAATAACATATGGGCTCCAACTGCTATTACTGATCCTGCAACAGTTTTCATGTCTTTGAAGCCTATTGATAGTGAAGTAAAGGACTCCTTTTCTGCACAGAGGAGCTAATCAGATTACATGGAATGTAAAGTACATGTACTTTAGCTTTGTATATGGTAGTAGAATGTTCCTAAATAGTGAACTGGTACAAAATCTCAATATGGTACTGGTGGGGTAACCAGATAACAAGTGTGGAAAAAAAACAAGACGGGGATGGGAGATAATAGAAACTTACATAAGTGAAAGCTCCAAATATGTCCCTATAAAATCAGGACATCTGGTCAACCTACTTAATTCTATGTGTATTTCATTAACATGAAACCAAGCTTGCTAATAAGAAATTAGAAAGTTCTTGGCACACACTTTCCTAAATTGGGATGTCACTTCAGTTTCATTTCTTGTTTTTCATACCATCAGCACTGATAACCCACATCTCATAATGTTTAAATAATTATAAAACGGGACAACATAACTTTAAAATCTAGTCAATTTCAATTAATGAGTTAAATTCCTAACTTCCTCAAGTGTTTTTCCATTTTTTCCTATTGGATGAGTCACACAAACAAGAGGAAACTAGATGCTTACACAAAAGAAACGGAGAAACTGAACGAACAAATGTCATTAAATGCAAAGTAAATATTTTTGCACTTTCAATTTTTGCACTTGTGTGTTATACTTTTAACAATATTAAGCAAAAAAATTTCAGGGAGAGATCTGGCTTTTAATCTGCTGTCCCTTCTAAAACCAGTTTGCTGCAATAACAGGCACAAATAATGTATGCATAAATTAACCCTACCCCTAGTTAGGAATATATTACAAAGAAATATAGCTCTCTCTCCTAATCTAATCTTAACCTAGATTTCCAGATAAAACATATATCCTTAAAGTTTACATCTTTACATACAAGTCCAAAATGAAGGAAAAAGTAATTCAAAAAATGAAAAAAAATCTTTAAAAATTATTTAATGGTTTGGGGGTTAGGTTTTTTTTTTTTTTTAGTTTGTAAAAACAATTGGAAAGTGAGACTAAGGCCTACTCTACACTGCAGGGCTAGGTTGATGGGAGATATGCAATCTTCAAGCTGCAGAATGCACATCTGCCGTCGACTTAAATACTCTCATTGCGGTTTCTTTACTCGGCTGCGTCAACTTGAAGGGCTCTCCTGTTGATGCAGAGTTACTTCACTCGGAGGGGTAGAGTTCTAGTCAACAGGAGAACACTTTCGGGATCAACCAAGTGGGACTACAGTGGCCGCTCAATTGATCCCGCTGCATGGATCCATGAGGATTGACACAGCATTTTCAGAGTCAATAAGCCCTTACAGTCTTGTGAAGTCTATTTTCAAAATACACCAAAAACGCATAAGCATGGGTAACAGCTACAGAAGCTTCCTGGACTCACCAATATGTCTCAATTTGTTCAATATTTATCATATTTGGGAAGGACAGAGTAGTTCAAATTCAAAGCTTACTCAATCCTGGACCTTTCTGCTAATACTGCTGAATGTATCCAATAGTGCTAACTGTAGTAGCAGTTCTGTGATACAGAAATCTGTCCAAAAGAAACAGACTGACATCACAGAACTCGTATCACTCAACAACCATCAGATGATGGCACAATGGTGATTGACATAGAGAATGTATTTGTACAGTGCAGTACATAGAGCCCCACAAATTAAAATTACACAACACTAGAAATACACAGTATATAAATGTACTGTCTACTCTAAACAAAGATGAAGTATTTCCTATCCCATTACAATTTCCTGTGACATTCTATTCCCATTTAGGATTATTTTTAAATTTAAACTGAAAGACTAAATCAAATTAGAAATACAGTAAATTCATTACACCTTAAATGCCCGCTGCCTACTCCCCCGCCACTTCCCAATTGTGATCACAGTCTCTATCCACAACTGAACTTCATCAGCTGAACTTTTCAATTTCTCTTACTAACTAGACAGTCATAATAGGAAGCAAAAAAAAATCCACAAAAAAAGACAACAAACATAGAAATGTTTTGATTCAGTATCATCAAGTACTGAAAGAATGGTGTCAAAATAATTTAGGCCAAAAAATTGTATTTTGCATTGAAAGCGTTTTACAAAAATATTTCAATTATTTATTTAAAGTGATCTGATTAGGTTTAAACATTCCGCTGATTTTTTTGCAATCCAAACACTTGCACCATTGTGTTAGTTAATAAAAAAAAACAATAATTAAGCAACAGTGAAACTGAATAAAATCTACAATTCATTGTGTCCAAGCAGAGTGAAATGATAAAGGTAAGCACAAAAAGCACAAATGGTGAAAAACAAAAATGTTAAGTCTACTATATTAATAGTAAATTTTGTTTAGTTTTTTAAAAAATGAATGTATGTTTAAATGTGGCAGTGTCTTTTCAGTCAGGTATTCTACAACAATCTTAAGATCCTAACAGTATATTTAGTTCTCTATGTTTTTATTCTTATAATACAATGCATCTTCTTCGCATGAATAACTAATCTGCAGATTACGCTAGCTGCACTGTATTAAAATACACATCTGATTCACGAACGTTGTGACAAGTAATCATGGAATTCTGCAACATGAACAGCTCTTCTCAGATGCAAATGCTGAACCACAGTATGGTCTTTTTAATGCCTAAATAGGACAAACTTTAATTAATGTAATTATACGTTCTTGTTTGTCAGAAAAATAGAGTTCTATAGCATTTGTACATTAATAGGAATTTCTATTAAGTGAACAAGTAAGGTTTGATTAAAAACTCATCTGACTGGTAGTAAAAGCTCTTCATACTTCTAGTTCAAAAGGTAGATAGGCAAAATTACTTTTAAAGTCAGAAGCAAAAAAAACTCTTTATAAATATAACTGTGGAAATAATGTAAGACGAGAATTAAAAGGACTCATATTATTGGACTAATATTTCTCTGTTTCATTAGACCATAATGCCTTGTTTCAATACATCTATAACATGCTGAAAATGAATATTTTATTCAGTGAAAGAAGGATATGGTTAGCATCAGATGTGATCCTTTTTTAAAAGTGAGCTAAATACAATTTCTGATACCACAGCTGCATGTGAATCCCATAAAAAAGGGTGGCTTTGTCACTTTTTAAAATGTTATCTTTTCTCACTGTTTTATAAAAGATTCACAAAAACAATTATATTGACTAACACACAAAAGTAAACTGAGAAGAAAAAATATTCACTGATCTTTTACTCACAATAAGTACAGAGTAGTTCTAATAATAAAACACTTTCAAACTACTGTGATTATTAAGTTTAAAGGTGATTCCTTTAACTTGCATTGCAACATTCACTTGTACCAGTTTTCAAGCAAAATTACTACTACAATAAACCTGAAACACTAAAGTCTTCATTTAATGAATTTAAGACTGTACGTTTTAAGATCCTCTATCCTACCTAACATAATTTAACAGAATTATATATCCTTCTAAAGCAAAGCATTCATATTATAAAAGTAATATTTCCTTTTAAACGAGACTGCGTCTAGTGCTCTATTTAACTTGTTGAGAAAATGGTGCAGAAGTACACAGATAGGAAATTCATAGTATAACTGACACAGATTTCCATTAGAAAGATTGTGCCTTCTTTTTTTGTTTGATGGGACAAAGATGAACTAAGACCAAAGCAACAGCAGAAACATAATTATAAAAAGAACACATCTTTTTGAAACCAACAATAAAAACACTCTGCACCCCAAACCACACACACCTGTTGCCATGTGGCTTTCTGCAAAAACCACACTGTTTGGTGGGAACCCATACATATTTGCTTTCGCTTGGAGAGAGACGTTCTGAGCCTTCACGTTTTACAGTAGAAATGTTATCTGGAATGAATAAGGGGGGTTCATCAAGTGAAAGGCTTCTACTGCTTCTTCTCTGCCGAGGTTGAAGATTCTTCTCAATCTTTTTTAATTTCAGCTTTTCTTTTTCATTCTCCTTCAAATGTTCTAAACCTGAGGGATCTTTTGTCTCTCCCTCTTCTTTTACATAACTATTTGTTTTAAGTGCAGTTGCGAGCTGATGTTTCTGTGTTTGTTTCTGATTTTGATGCAGCAATTGACTTGACAATGAATGTGCAGATGCTGAGGGAGTATGGTGGATTTCTTTTGAAAAACCCTGGTGACTAAGAGACTTGTCACTCACTTTCTGAACCGATGACTTCTGCACCTGCATAGGTATTTGGATTCGTGATACTTTTTTCACCAATACATGGGTTTGCTTCTTCATTGTGACCCCTGTATCAAAGCTCTGTGTTTTCACATCTTTATCAGTTTGTTTTTTCCTAACTTTTACTGATTTATTAAAATGCTGCTGACTCCCCTGTTCATCAGCACTCCTTTTAAGGCTTATTGAAGATGGACTGTGAAAACCTGAAACATTAACACCAAGTCTTGTTTTTGAATGGATTATCTGTTGTTTAGTTGTAAGTAGCTTTCGTCCAGTACCTGCAGTGAGATTTTGTTTAATTTGTATCATGGGTTTAATCTGTTTGGAGTTGACAGTTTTTGAACTTTTTGTTGAAATGCTGGATTTATCATCAACCTGAAGTTTTGATGCCTCATGACCTTCCCTTTTAATATTGCTGTCCTGCTGCTGTACATTTTGACTTGGACAATCATGAGCAATGCTGCTTTCTAAAATATTACTTCCTGCTTCAGCAGAAATGGTACTTTTCAGGTCTACTGCTTTATCATAGTCTGTACTGTCCAAGTGTTTGCTAGAAGGATTATCATTTTTATCAGTCTCTTTAAGGTCTTCTAAAGGCTCAGTTTTAGATTCTTTAAATGACAGAACATTTTTACCAGCAGCCTCCACAGCAGTCAGAGGATCTAACTTATCTTTCTTCTCTTCTATAGAGCTAGACAGAACTGAATGGGTCTCATGGATTTCACTTGAAGTCATGCAAACATTCGTAACAGATGATATGGTACCTATTCCAGTTATTCTGCTTTGATCATTTTCTTTAGGTTTCTCCTGTGTTTCCTTGATTTTGTATTCAGTCTTTTCTTTTGAAGATGCATCAGAGCCTATTTCATCAACCATAGTTTCATCCCCTTTATTTTTAAGTCTATCAATATTTTGCACTTTACTAGTTTCATTATGTGCAGAAGTTAAAAAACCCAGCCCAGCATTCCCAAATTCAGTTTTCATAACAATCCCTGTTTTGCTTTCTGCTTCTTCCATAGAGGAACGAGTGTCTGATGAAAGACAATCACCACTAGATTTATGGGATGTTTCATCCAATTTTTCTTGCTCGAAAGATTCAGATTTTACTTCATCCATCTTTTCATGACAAGGAGACCATTTTGAACTACCTGGAGAAGGCGGTGATAATTCTGTTTCCTCTGTCTGCCCAGATAGTCTACTACTACGTCTAACCTCTTTAAGATGTTCTTGTTTCAATGATGTATTAACTTCTTCCTCTTTAATCTGACATTTGTGTTGCTGTTTTGATCCTCCCTTTTGGGCACATCCAGATTTTACAATTGCTTTCTTGGTATTAATAAAAGGTGCAATGTTTGAACGCTTGGCTATAGTACTTTGCCGCAAACTCCGTACTGGTTCTGTTAAAGAAAAAAAGAAAATCTCAGATATATTTCATTTTTTTTCCCTTGCAAACACAAGATTAGACTATGCTGGAAATAATTTATGAATCAACAACAGTTAACTTACTAAACTATGAAAAAATGTTAGGTCTTTATTTATTGAGCTTAAGGGTTAAAATTTGTATTAAAATTTAACACTAATACAGAAAATTTGCATTTCAATTTGACATTGATGCTGTTTGGACAAGTGCAATGACCATGCAAGTGAGAAACCAGAATTCTGAAATAGCAAGAGTATTTAATTGTCCTTTTAACTTATACATGAAATAAATATCATACAAATATGTTATGGCACCTTGTAAGTAAAAACAAAAACACAATTATATTATTTTGGGGATTCTTACAGTAATAATCTGACAATCTTACAGTAATAATCTGACAATCATTAAAGTTCATACCTGATGTGAACTCCTAAACTTTAAGAATGCAAAGGGTGTTTTATTCAACTACCTCTTTCAAAAAATTAAATTTTAACAAAATCTCTGATTTAATCTATAATTTAAAACTTATAATTGTTGAAATAAATGTGCATCTTCTTTAATACACCTATTCCTCAGATAGATACCGTCACCAATCTTTAAAAAGAAGCAAATCCACTGAATCAGGCAGTATCTCACATAAGCATTTATGAGAATTAATCATTCGTAAATCTTGCTGAAATCTTTAGATGAATGATTGCATACAAGTTCAAAGTATTAAAATAACCTCATTTAAAAACCACAAAAGCAAACAGTATAAACATTGAAAATAAGGACCTAAAGAACTGACCGAATTTTACATTGCTATTTACATTTGAAGAAACCTGTAAAATTAATTTCTGTATATTGTGACGCTGTCCAAAATTTATGATATTTCATATTAATATTTCATAATTGCTATAATTCATAGGATCTATGTCATGTTTGGTATTAATAGGAAGGTTGTGATTTGCTAGAAATTATTATTTTGTCTATTTGTAGATATCATATCTGTATTAGAAGATATGAATGTGTTAGCTATATCTGTATTTCAAATTGTGAGATTTTGAGAAACACTCCAGACTGCAGGTCTGCAGTCACTGTCTCCTTAATGGCCCATTAAAGAAGGCACAGGTACAATGGGCCTGGGGAGAAACCCACCCAATGAGTCACCCAAACTGACCATGTGACTCAGCTCCATTTTGATTGGGAAAAGCTCCACACAGCATGGGGAAGGCCAGAGGTAATAAAAGGCAGCAGCCCCAACTCCATCTTGCCTTCAGTCCACAGTCTACAGCCAACACCCATCTCTGGAACTGGGTGTTTACCAGAGGAACAAGCCTGCAAACTGCTTTCCATGAACTTTAAATCATCTGTTTGTATGTGATTCACTTTGACCCTTTAACATCTCTCATATTTTGCTTCTTTTCTTTTTATATTAAACCTTTAGTTGCAGTTACTAAAGGATTGGCTATCAGTGTGGTATTTTGGGGTAAAATCCAAACCTATATTGTTCTGCGTAATGTCTGACCCTTTGGGGTCAGGAGAACCTATATTTTTAAGGGACTGTGGGAGCTAGGTGGGAGCCAGAGGAGTTGGAGTGCAATAAAGGGAGCTGTTTCTATTTTGGGCAGACTTCTTGGTAACTGGTGTGGGGAACCAGAAGCCTGGTTGCAACTGATAGGGAGACTGGTTTAAGTACCACCCATCAGTGTTTGGCTCCTGGTTTTGCAGCTTGCCCTGATTGTTGCACTTCCAGGAGGGTATTCCAGGAGGCCCCGGTCACATATATTATAAACCCAGCATTTCCAAATGTCATTAATTTTAAAATGCAGTTCAATCATTACTGCTTAAATTTGATGCATTTTCTTATCTTCATCACCCTCTGATATAATACTTATACAAAATAATGTATGTCCAAAAATTTTAACTTTTAATAGAATACACACACAGAGGCACAACCTCACCCACCCACTCACTACTGGTCATACTAAGAATTCCAATTTTGAAGTGTTTCACTGCAGTGCTCTTTGAGTATATAAAATGGCATCAGTAATTAGTCTCTTGCCTTAACATGAGCCAGTCACATCTTTTTGACCCTTTATGTGGATCAGATTAATGGTTCCATCATCTCCTTTAGTAAAATAACCCCCAAAACTCAGTTGCTGGGAACCAAAAATGATACCAACCATCATTAAGTTTGCAGATGACACAAAGCTAGGCAGAGTGATAGATACACTGGAGGGTAGAAATAGGACATAGACAAATGGGATGACTGGGCCAAAAGTAATCTGATGAAATTCAACAAAGAAAAATGCAGACTCCTGAACATAGTAGGAAAGAATACTGTGCACTGCTACATAATGGGACCAACTGGCTAGGGAGCTGTTCTGCAGAAAAGGACCCAGGGTTACAGTGGATATAAAGATGGATATGAGTTAACAGTGTGCCCTTATTGGCCAAGGAGGTTAATGGAATATTGGGCTGCATTAGTAAAAGCGTTGCCAGCTGATCGAAGGAACTGATTATTCCCCACTATTTGGCACTGATGAGGCCACATTTGGAGTACTTGTCCAGTTCTGGACATCCTACTACAGGAAGGATGAGAACAAGTTGGATAGAGTCCAGCTGAGGGCAACAAAAATGATTAGGGGGCTGGAACACATGATATATGAGAAGAGGCTGAGGGAACTGGGCTTAAGCAGTTTGCAGAAGAGAAAAGTGAGGAGGGATATGATAGAGGCCTTCAACTACCCAAAGTGGGGATCTCCAAAGAGGATGGACTAAGCTGTTCTTAGCAGTGGTAGATGACAGAACAAGGAGCAATGGTCTCAAATTGCAGTGGGGGAAGTCTAAGTTGGATATTAGGAAAAACTTTTTTACTAGGAAGGTGGTGAAGCACTGCAATGGGTTACTTAAGGAGGTGGTAGAAACTCCATCCTTAGAGGTTTTTCAGGCCCACCCTGACAAAACCCTGATTTGGATTATTTAGTTGGGGTTGGTCTAGCTTTGGGAAAGGGTTAGACTAGACTAGACAACTTTCTGAGGTCCCTTTCATCCCTAATCTTCTACGATTCTATATACCTTTAGCAACAGGTTAGTTATTCCAAAATCTTTAAATACGTATAGAACATTAATGCTGTATAATAGTTTAAATGAAAAATAATTTTCAAATATTTATATTACACTTCCTATAACCAAGTGATTAATAACATTTATCTAAAGTTTTAATATAAGAGAAAAAATTGTCTCCAGATATGCAAATCTTTGCATTATTTGAATTATCACCTTGTGCCATTAAACGTGGTGATTTCCTTGGTGACTTGACTGAAGTTTCATCCAACTGTTCCCTTATATTCTTGTTAGGTAAAATTACGTCATCTTCATCAATGGTATCGTTACCAGTTTCTTTAACTCCTTCTTCTTCCATAATATCATCAAGACCAATAACTGAAAAAACAAACAAACAAAAAAAAAGAGCCTAAAACTTAAAAGTATCTAGATATAAGAGGTAGGAAAGATGGGGGCAAGAAAAGGGGAAGGCCAAATGAAAAAGAAGGGCATTTGAAAACAAAGAAAATGAAAAAATGAGGAAGTGAGAGAAAATTCTCATATGAGGCAGTTTCAGTGTAGAAGAAGCTATCACCCAAAGAGTATCATTTCTGTAGATGGTCCTTGTCAAAGGGTCATGCCACTTTTAGTAGACACTTTTTTTATTTTTTTTTAAACAAACAAAAAACAACACAGGAAAGTCCTAAAGACTTAAGAGGATCAGCAGTCCCTTCCCACTGAAATGGAAAAAGTGACGAGTAGAAAGAACTGATCCAAAAATGCAGAAAAGTTAAGCCACATCATTGTCTAGAACAGACAGAGTTTAATTTTAAATCTCAATCACATTATGTGTTTGCATCTGTGATTTTCTAATGCCACTGAGCACAGCATGCACTAGTCTTCCAGCCAGAGACTGAGAACATCATCTGTTACATTCCTAGCCTCCACTAACCTGAGAAGGATCCCAGAGGTTGCTCCTGAACATAGGTTTCCTAAGAGGCAGTCAAGCCACTGTACCAGCCATTCTCCTCACTTTCTCTAAGTATGGTTCTGCAATGGTAGCCTCTCCTATCCCAAGATCCTATGTGTGATTAATGAATCCTGGTCCCTGTGGGATGCGAAATCTGTGAGATCAATCCAAGTACCCAAGTGATTTTGTAGAACAAGTAGCAGGGTTTGACAAATACAGCACAAACTACAGACAACTGATACAGCTGCCTGAACAGTAGAAACTATATCTAGAAGCATTCCAAGACAAACTAAATCATATGACAAATAGGATCTTTACAAATTTCTGATAAATGGTTAAAAAGGGTTATTTAATACTGTGGTGTAACACAATACATTTGTCTTGAAAATCAAAATATAAAACCAAAAAAAAGTTTTTAAAGAGACTTGAACAACTATTAAAATGTTTAGACTGTCCCCTCAGAAAGTCTATCAATTCCTGTCCTTTTTCAACTCAAGATTTTTTTTTGGTGGTGGGGGGGAGGGGCATACTATTTGAAGAAGAAAGACTGTTTAATGAAATCTGTGACACTTTCAATATTGAGTATTATCTTAAAATACTCCAAATGCCAAAGGGATAAATTGCAAGACATTGATATAGCTAATCAAACAATGGTCAATAAGCAACAACGTCAATGATAGCAGGAGGTGTCCCTCCTCTTCAATTTTTCTACCACGAAGGGAGAAAAATACAGCTAAATAATTGACAGCTTTTATACAGCCTTTGTAAGATTAACAGTCTAAATAACAGCTATGTGACCCTTGAGGAGATTTACACTTAAATTTGCATTTGAAACTTAATTCTGGACAATGGTGAGCAGACATCAATCAGGAAGCAACAGAGTATTCAGAAGCAACAGTAACTTACTTCCATTGGTTTCTATTCAATTAGCATTTTTGAAAATTTTTGGCACTGCACTGTATACCTCAGATTGCTGGAAGACATGTCTTTGTGCAAATCAGTGTCAGCTTTCAAATATGAATTCAAAGACCCAATAATATTTTGATTCTGTTCTATCAAGCTTTTTCTAAACTTATGTATGCCACAAGACTGATAGTGGTAGTTACACCCTGTTCATTTCAATTAATATTATTCAACTAATTTTGTATTTGGTTTATAATAGTATACTTAATCACTTTTATATTAATCTTGCATGTAACGTGTTCTTTCTTTGATAGAGAATTACACTTCCTTCTTCAAAATGAGATGAATAATGACTGCTTAATGAAATAACTTCTAAAACATTTTTGGAGTGGGTCTCATAGCTTCTATTAAGGTCCCAGGTTTTCTGATATTTGTTTGTCATGATTATATTTTTCACAGAGTTCATGGTCTTGTAGTTATTACAGGCCAGGGGAAATTTGCACTGGCAAATGGAAAAAGATTGAGAAAAAGGGCAAAATAGCAACAAGTGACAAAAATAAACTTAGGAAATATACAAAGAAACAAAATTCTAGAGGACAGAGACAAAGTGATACTAAGCAAGACAACAGAAGAACTAAAGAGGCAGAGATCAGTAACAGAAAATAAACAAGCCTAAGAAAGAAAGTGAAAACCATTGAAGAAAATATAACTTGTTTTTTGCCTGTTTGTTTTAAAGACAAGTGGGTTATATAGTGATGTTGACTTTAACAAAATGGTAAGACAAGGGAAAAATCTGAGCAAGGTGCAAAATAGAATATACAGAAAGATGAATACAGGCAATCAATACAATGTTTAAACTCTTGGTAATCCAAAGAATTTTAAGAATTTTAAAAAAATACAATGGTACTGTATTCATGTCTCATGTTAGCAGTTATTTGCACCATTCAGGTGCCAACTTTGTTTTACTTACACAACTACTTTTTAAAAAATCTTTTTCTACAAAAGTAAAGAATTACAGTTATTTGCTATTCTCTCATTAATGGAATATTGCAAAAAGCAACACTTCTACTGTATCCTGAGGAAAATAAAACAAAAATACAAAAGTCTCCACCAAATTATAAAATTTACATATGTTCACTGGTTTATGCTTTCAATGAAATAACTCTCCGCCATTATTCATTATGTACAGAAAATTACTTAGACAAAATAGAGATGCTTAAATTTTTTGACACACGAGACAAGATAATTCCAAACTGTGATTCCAAGCCAGTTTTTCCACGGCTGCAGTTCTCCATAGCAGGTGTCATCTTTTTTATTTTTTTGTTGCCTGACCATTAAGAATAAAACATCATTACTTCAACTTTGTATCGGTCTCATCTGCTGCTTCCATGTCTGTTAACTCATGGCAACACGTTTGACTCATGGCAACGAATTTGACTTCCACACGTGCCATAAATACTTTACAAATGGTTGCACATTTTAACCTTTCTGTAATATTGTATACTGTGACTTGATGCAGCTGGTCCTCAAGATAGAAGGGGGAAAAATCTAAGAGAAAGCAGCAACTATTGAACCATGAACCCAGGAAAACCTTAGAGTTGAATGAAAAGATTTGTAAGGCAGGGAAAAAAATTCAGTAATTCTCAGGTGAATAAAGTCTGAAATATGGAAATGAAGGTGAATATTCCTGAATAAGTGTGCCATTTCTTAGAATGTTCTCCTGAGATGCCAAGGTGCAAGGATCTGCATTTAGATTATTTTTTAATTGATAGAGAAAAATTCAGTTTCCAATAGATCCTAAATTAAGTCACTACTTATATAATTTACACCAACAATCCAAATACCAAATATTTTATTAATTTATCATATGTTTGGTTTTAATATTTATCTGTTTAGATCAAAGAGGATCTGCCTGTCAATAGCATGTACTGACACATCCATTAAACTGTGCTAACACTGTTCCCCCATTCAATATTGCCAAAACTGAGGTGGGAGGAAAAGGAAAAAAAAAAAAAAAAAACTAGAAAAGAAACAAACCATTTAGACCTTGAAACATCATGCTGGACACTTATTCCTATGTTTCACCTCAAAAAAGGATTAAATAAACAAGATCTGCAATCTCCTGGCCCCCTCAGACAAAGAATCTGAAGGGAAGGATCAATCACCAGCACTGTTCAGCCAGACATTCAGAAGTTGCCTAATGTAATAATCCGGTATGGATCCCGATGAGGAACTGAATTCCCATTCAGAAAAGGCGGTCATTTAATATGGAAACTAACTTCACAATTCTCTGTCATGGTAATCTGCTATTCTGTCAAGATTAGAAGTAGCAAACATTAAAGAACATCCTCAAGTAAAATTTCTACTAAAAAAGTGGAAAACATCTGAAGTAGAAATATCAGGCCAATGGTACAAAGAAACTGAACTTCTTATATTTTCTTTTTAAAACAGAAGGCCTTCAAATGAGGGCACCACTGGAAGATTGAAGGACTATATGCAAAGGCAACATCAAATGAAGAATATTAATTTAGCAGTGCTTCATGAATGAAGACACACATCAATGGAACTGTCCTAAAAACCTCAAAGATGTTTCATGTTTCTCCACCCACCAAGCTATACTCCAAAGGAGTGATCATCTAAATCTTCAAAAGAAGTTCAACTAGAAGCTTCATAAGCTTTGAAACTTATGCACAGCTATGGACAGAATATCAAAATCCTCTATGTGCCAGATGCACAGCTATGGACAGAATATCAAAATCCTCTATGTGCCAGATGTACTACCCATGAAATCAATACAGTGGACATTTCCTCCTTCATTTATTTTTACAAAACAAATTTTAGTACATTAACAACACAGAAAGCACTTAATTATTTTGCCAGGACATGAAAGGATCTATGGAAAGAAAACTGATGGGTTAACTTGCCAACCCACATTCTCTTAGGAACCAAGGTTAGCATCGGAGACACCATATCAGGAGGAAAAAATGAAGCTAAGCTTGCTTGTAATGGCAAGAACCAAATATCAATATAGTATCTAGCCAATGTGCTACTGAAAAGAAAGGTAAATTTTAGTCAGAAACCATAACTACATTTCTCCCAATGATTCAAAGAAGATTTAATAAGTCCCCACAATAGAAGATTGTTTCCATTGTCCTCAATAGCTTTTGAAGTCATCCTCCTTTCAGAATTGTGGATGAATCAGATGGATATAATGGAAAAGGCCAGGATGTACTGCACTCAGGACAGACTTTCACTTTCTAGGTACTGACCGTGATGAAAAATAGAAGTGCGGAATACCTTTTGTAGATTCTCTCCTCATATACCATAAATACAAGGTCCTGCGTATGCTCCTACAAACTTGCTTTGGAGAAGGTTTTTCTGAATTTCAGGAGGGATTAAACCAGCTCAAGAGTGGATATGTTTTAAGAAGTCTGGAAATTCAGTTTACATGAAGTAAGTACTAGCTACTTAAGGTGCATTTGAGTCAAAGAGCTCTGGTGAATGAAGAGCCTGAGAGACTGGAAGTAGCAATGATCAGGTATTGACAAAATTGGCTCCCAGCGAGGTGCCAGCAGTTTTATTTTTAGTCACCAGAGGGCACTCATCTGCTGCATTTCCCCAGCAGCTACAAACCTCAGTCTCCATGGTGACCTGGTGTCTGGGTTTTGTTGAGCCCTGTTCATGGCAGACATACTGATATGTGCAAAGACAGTCGTTTAGGAAAGAGGGATCAGGATTATTGAAACTCAGTTCTCTCTGATGTTTACTGGAGACACAATGAAAAGAATAACAGGATGTCCTTTTCGGGCTTAGTACGAGAGAAGGAGAATTTCATTATCTTTCTATTGGACTAAGTTTTGAAGTGGCATATACATGGAATAAACCACATCAAAGCAATGTGCTCAAAAAACATGCTTGGTAAACTCCCATTCCAACTCATCCAATTTATGATAGCTGAGCCAACCAATAAGACTATGATTTTACAGCAGGTATTTGCAGCAATGTTGTGCAGACCCAAATGTAGAAAAATCTTTCTGCCCCCGTTTTGATTTTCACTTTTTTCCTACCCTGATGGTTGAGATAAACCATGGTGACTCTCCATCTGAATTACAACAAAGAAGACTAAACAACCTGAACTATGGGATGGGAGTTCAGATTGGGACCGCTCAACAAACTCACAGAGTGCTGGACTACTTACTATAAGTTTTCCCTTGAAGAGATGAGGTGATCACCATTAACAATGGACTTCAAAGTTCAGAGGATTTCTCAACAGATCTCCATATCGTGTAACTGGTCATTTCAGTGCCTTATCAGGAAGTTTTGAAGAAGGCAGAGATGGAGCATTCCACAGTGACTGTTCTATACCAGCCACCATCACAATGAGCAGCGGAAGACACTGCTGTGCTGATATGTGAAGGGATGTGAGGAACTGTTTTAAATTTTGTTTTATTTCTTCATGGTTAAAACCACAAGGTCATGTTAGTTTTGAATAGAACTCCCAGATGCAAGTGTTTCTGATATATGATAAAGGAACTCTGCTGATGATCCACTATGCACCCAAAGTGGACTCTCAATGTTTTTATGCACCCAAAGTGTTCCCCAAGAACCTGATGGTGCATATCATGTTGCAGCCTGTCCCCCTGCACGACTGCATTTTCTCCAGTTGAGAGTCCACTGAAAGGAGAGCTGCATAGCCTCTCAGACAAGTTACCAAATCAGCTGTCAATTACTACATGAACACTCTGAGTTGGGACAAGCAGAGAAACATTGCCTGAAAATTATAATGGCTGTTCCCAAATGTGAAGCATAGGAACTGCTGGTACAATGTCATCTTTAGAATATATGCTTTCCTTGAAATCGATGAAGAAAAAACAAGACCAGGTGCATACCATTATCCGATTGAATCCCCACTGCATGGCAGAATGGCACCCCAAAATTTATATATATATTTAAAAATATAAATGAAAGTATGTTTCTAGCCTTTAGGATTTCAAAGAAAACCATGAAAATGTAACCAAAGTACAAACCAATGCAGTTCAAGTCGGCAGACAGCCTGAAACAATAGCTGTCAGATGAGTGAACGGGGTAATTTTTCTAAATTGGATGGTAAGCTTGAAACTTAAATATCAATATTGTTAATTACCACTGATCGTTTTAGCAAAAACATCCAGCTACTGTGCCTAAAGACCCCAACTTCTCTCCATGCAGCTGTCAAATTCTCCAGCTTTATCCTGACAATTTCTACAGTACAAGTTGTTAAAAAAAAATAATATTTGGAATACTGAGAAACACAAGTGTAGGAACCGCACAAAATACATTGACTAATATAAATAAGGTCTTCTCTACTGACCATATTTTTCATTTTCATATTTCATTCATTAAGAACTCCACTTATAAATCTAAAAATAGCTGTCACAGAATTTCCACTACAATGCCACAATATCCAGGAATGTTACTGCAGAATTTAGATGCAGCTTGCTATAGAGTGCATGGAAACGTGAACATAAGGAACCTTGGGGGAGGAGACTACTTCTTATCTTAGAAGAACTTAAGTCTCGATCCCTCCATCATAAAATGAGTTTTGCATTCTGAAGTTTTGAAGAAGTCTGGCCGTATTTCTAATCTTTTTAGGACTATTTCATTTTTGTTTCTTCAAAAGTCTGTACAAAATAGGTATACATATTGTGTATACATTTATATACATGGGACTATGTATATTTATATGTAGAACTTGCGTAACCAAGAGGATGTGCAAATTTGATGCATCTTAGCATAAGATTCAGCATTACCTAGAGGAATTGGACTTATAACTTCAGATAACAGCCTTGTTCATCACTATTCAGATCATCCAGATTGTGTCAAATTCCATGAGCAAAAAGGGAGACTACTGAGGATTTTATACATCTAATGTAAAAAAGTCAGGATATTTTTTTATAGCATTGTAGGTTGAGAGACTATGGGGGTGTGGAGAAGGAGGAAAGATGATGGAGAAGATATTTCAGGCTATCATAAAGAAGCATTAACAGTCAAAATATTTAACTTCTGCTTCTATAATTGCCTTAGTTACCACCTTCCTTAACCAGTTGTTAGCTGGTGCTATAAAACAGAAAACTGAGAGGAGATGAGAGTCTATTCTAGGTCCTGCAATAATATAATTTACTTCCTCACTGGTGAGAAGATATGATCACTTTTGGGGGGAAGGAGAAAAAGGGAATGGGAACTGATAAAGGTACTTGACCATTTGAAATTGCAGTGTTTAATAGTTAGGGATATGTTTTTATTATATCAGCAAAGCACTACTGAAATTTCAGTAATGTTAGTTATCTGAAGAGTCTATTTGTACTATCAATCATGGATGAAAAGCAACCTTTTGAACTTTTAACCATAAGGACGCATAAACAATGGGCCAAGTTTACACTAAAATCAATATAATTATTCCATCAATGAAAATGAAATTAGAAACAGGCCCAGTGGCTTTTAATAACTTTCAAAAACATTGCAATACACTTTTCAATAACCATTAAACAATGGTATTTCTCTTTTAAACACTGCTATGAACTGGTTCTAATTCAACAGCTATATATCCCAGCTATTATAAAGAACACTGTTAACAACTGCAATGGTTTGGCTGAAAACAATGGTTTTGTTTGCAATGGTTTGGCTGGATCTGGTATCACTTCAGTACTAAAAAGTCTTATCAGAGTATCTCGGAGACGTCAAGAATTGTTTACATCATTCAAAAACTACTATTGCTAATTCTGAATTCTTGGAATTCTGAAGGCACCTGGCTATTTCTGGCAGCTAGATGTAGTAATTATGCAAAGCTTATTACTGCTTTGGTCAGGAAAAAAATTTGCATACTGAAGGCAAGCCTAAGAAAACCCGGATCCAGACTGGACCGCCTCCCCTCCATCACCAATACAAAGTCTCCCTACATAAGTATTACAGATAAAATGAAGACCAGCCTGTGTTTAATGCCTGGGACCGGAATCATAAAATAGAAGGGGGAAAACCCCAGCTCATCGTTTTCTACATTAGCAAAAAGGGATGGCACTACGTATTTTAAATTGTAGTCTTAAAAAATTATAAGATTTACCTGTTGAACAAGGCATCTGGAAATTGGGATCATTGCTATCCAAAACTGGCAAACAGAACTGGGCACTTGCAGATCCTAGCATAGGATCCTTATCGCTGAGCATGTTCTTCAGCGAATCCTCTAAGAGACTCTGACTTGTACTAAAATCCTCACAGACTTCATTCTCCAGGTTGGATCCTAGAAATAGGGCATCATCTAAGTGTTCAGTAGGAATTAAATGGTTAAATGTATCAACTATATCCATGAAGACTCCTGTGTGTCTTTCAGCCCTATAGAAAGACAAGAAAAATACCATAAGAAAATAAGCTACAAATTGTAAATAACCTAAGAAACCAACAAGTTGCTTTGGTAGTTGTGTTTTCTAAAGAATGATAAAGTTACTTCAGAATTGTAACAAATTTCTGTTTATTGTTTAGAATGACTCCTTGGAAATCTAAAAATGTATCTGCTTTTTTCCCCTCCATCAGGATGTATACACTATGTTCTTATTGTAGGTAGGCTCATTTATCAGCACTGGAGTGATGGCATTTATAGACATATACAGTCAGCTGAAATATTCCCTTTGAAAAGGCCTGGTTGGACTTCAATCAAATAAGGGAAAAAGTCAAGGTCAGTCAAATCTGGGACATTTGTCTTGACAGCAGTACTTTAAAGCAACATCTCTTCACCTTGAAAACTAAAGGTCTGATTATCCTCAACTCCCACTGAAACTAACGGACTAGAGGGACTTCAGAAACAAGCAGGGCTGAGACGGAGGAAGGAATGTATTATAGTTCATTCAAAAAGCTACTATGAAAGAGTACAAGTGGCTGTATACTAAGATACAGTGCTAAAAAAATGCTTACTTCAGATATTTCACCTATTATGTTCAATAGCACACTACAAACAAAAGCCCTTTGGGTGAAACTCTGGCTCCACTTAAGTCAATGAGAATTTTTCACTGACTTCAATGGGAATAAGATTTCACAATTTGTTATTAAATTTAAGTTGCTACGCTATATAAACATGGCCCAGTGTATTCTACTAGCAAGCTGCATCTATATTATATGACAAAACCTGTCCTGGTTTCTGTAATATTTCTGTGTGACAAACTGGAAATTCTGTTGCAGATTCAGTAATTAATAAAAAAGTGGAGTAAATATTTAACTAAATATTAAAAGTGAAGAGCCAATATAATATTCCTTTTATATTATCCTCATATTTTCAGTATGCTCCATGGTTTTGGACCAAAGCCAAATAAGTGCATTGTTGAAGGAGACAGAGCTAGGGAGAAGGCCTCCAAGTATGACAGTTGGGTAACGGAAAGTTGGCATGTTGGCACATAAGAAGGTCTGGGGAGACTTTAGGTCATGGCATCCTGAAAATAGCTGAAGATTTTGGAAAAGGGAAAGAGATGCATACCATTTCGTTCTCGCCTCGCCTCACCTCACCTCATAGGTAGGATCAGTGTTTACTTGTTTTTAATGACGATGGGGGAATGAGACAGCATGTGGATGTGCAGCCTGAACTCTCTTCCAGCCCTCCATTCCAGCAACCCTTGACAATAAGTAGCGGCCCCAACACAATATTTACTTGTGTTTAAAGCAATAATTAAGCACATTAACTGAATGTTTCTGTCAGAACGATCAACACTGCAGTACTTAGCCAGCCATCTTCACATTTAAGAATTAACACCATTATAAATTCAACTGTATTTATGTAACAAGCTCAAATTTTAATCCAAAATACAATGTGGAATGTGTCCAAAAAACTGTTTTCTTCCCATAACATAAACGCATCAAACTAATTTGAGTCCAAACCTACTAAAATCCTTGCTCGTATGGCTGCTTGGGAAAATCTGGGCAGCTGCCCCATAGTGACTCAGCAGGAGGAATGAGAACCCAGAGGATGTGCACACAAAGCAGCACAAAGACAATGCACTCTGGATACCCTACTGACCTGACACTCATAGACTCTAAGGTCAGAAGGGACCAGTACGATCATCTAGTCTGACTCCTGGCCTCAAAACCTGACCCACCCACTCCAGCTATAGGCCACCAACCTATGACTGAGTTATTTACCTCCTTAATCATGATTTAAGGACTTTAAGATACAGAGAATTCACTGGTAGGTGAGCCATGCCCTGTGCTACAGTGGAAGGCAAAAAAAAAACCCAGAGCAAGGAAAATTAGGTACCCAAAAAAGGATTAGGCAATACCAGCTCTACAGTAAATATATATATATGTATGTATGTATGTTATAATCTGGTACAGAAGTCTTGCCCATGAGAGAATTACACCACATTAATTTGTTAATTAAGTGTTATGCCTACACTAATCATCATGACTCGCATAAAACAATGCAGCTTGTCCACTTTTAGCATTCCCTACTGCTGTTCCAATTCCCAGCAGAGGCCTCAAAACAGGCATTTGAGGAAGCAACAAACAACAACTGAAGAGATACTATACTAAAATGTTTTTAAAATGTGAGCTCTTTAAATAAGCCTTTTGTGATCTAGAAAATGTCTGCATTTTATTATTTTCATAGCATAGACATTCCATTAAAATATTTTTAAAGCAAGAAAAAGCCTTATAACTTATCAACACAATACTTTATAAAGCAAATACTATATGCATAAAACTAAAAAAGCCCCAATAGATCAATATAAGAAAATAATCGGGAGTAGAGCATTATGGAACTCTGAAGGGAAGACTGTTAACCAAAGTGCTCCAGCCCTTTTTATTCTAGTACTGAAAAGATATAGAGCAACAGATGCAGGACACAATGGATGTGAAATATGCCCTGAACAAGCATTACTGAAATGGAAATGCTTGTGCATAAGGTTAAAATTTCATCACGATTCTTTTCAGTAAATAATTTTCAGGTTCAAATTGACAAACAAAAATTGACAGGAACAGTGATCTGTTCGAGCTGTTTGCTAAAAATAATGAGTGGAGAGAGGGATGGAACAAATGACAGCTGAAACTCCATGGGAGTGAGGGGAAGGGGGAACTGACAGCCCCAGTCCCACTGCCACCGGGTGGCATAATCCCAGCTCCAGCCACTCTGGAAAGACTGCAATACCAGGTTGATATGTGGAGTAGCAGACAGATAATACATCAGATATTACACTGGATGGGTGACTCACAGCCCTGGCCAAAGCCGCAGGGGTAGGAGCAGACAGCCCCAGCTCTCACAATGGTCAAAGCCCTGGCCCCAGCCCTAGGGGCACATGGTCCCAGTTCCAGCTCCGTTCCTGACAGCTGACGAGAAGTCACAGAATCCATGACTTCCATATCTAAATTGTGTCCTTAGTTATTACAAACAGTTGTGCATGTGTGTGTGGACAGAAGGTGCTCAAAAGCGGTAAAGGTTTAGAATTCACTTAAAGAACTGGAGATATCTCTGTCTTTTCCACACCAGGGAAGTTTCTAATCCTCCCCATGTTTGCTGGCATCAGTTAAATAACATGGATGTTCACCACATGGGAAGTGCTAATATAGTCAGGCCATTTTAACTATCTGTAACCAGTTTTACATTGGTTAAAAAATGGCAAACAGAGCCGTACCCTAGAAAAATGTTGCCAACACTAATGTAGTTGAATTGACAACAAATTCAATCGTGCCATTTAAACACACACACACACACACACACACACCTTTAGTGTAGATAATGCCAACAAACACAACTGTGCACCAGGCTAGGAATTTTAAAAGAATTTAAACATTATTAGCTGCCCCAGCAATTAAGTGTGTGTGTAAACACAAGGCATGTTTACAGCCAACAATGACTGACTGGTTTCAAAGAGCAGTACAGCTTTAATTTTTATAAACAAATTTTAAGATTTTAAAGCACAGTTCTACAATAAACTCTGCAACCACATACTAAAACATATAGACAAAATACCCTTACGTTCAAAACTTTTCCTCAAGAACAGGATGAATTATTAATACTATAGTTCTTATGCTTTTGGGGGGAAAAAACAGGAAGACACTATGAACATACAGGTCAATTGTGACCCACTGTCATTTGTTCAAGTGATAGAAGTTTTGAACTTTTCTGCAATAATTTACAGTTGTGTATGAAGTTCAGAAAACTGTTTCTGCTACTGTGGTATTTGAATTCAAACGTCAATATATCTATCACTGTCAATATCCTTCAGATTTGACATTCCCTACTTTTCAAATATTATACAGAAATATTAGCTATATAAGTGACCTTTCACAAAGCACCTAAGGACTATGAATTTTGAGGAAATTTCTTGTTTTGCTTTTAACATCCTTCCCATGGGATTATATTACATGAATTAGTAAAATTAGGATCTTGTTCTTCAGTTCTATTATAAAAAGGGCAATTTTCTGCGCATAGGGATTAATGGCTATTTTAACATCACTAAAAGAGTAGGGTTTTTTTAATTGTGAACTTTAATTTCTATGTTATTTTTAGGAAAAGGTATATTTCCAGATCCTCATAAAAAATATTATAGGAATCTGTCAGTCTTCCACAGTTTTAGTTAACCTAAAATCTGTCCAGACTTTCTCTGTCTCCTTGCTTAGCCTGTTAATTCTCATTTTCACTATTCTGGGAGGTTTCCAGCTTGTAAAATTATTTTTTTCTGCCATTAAAGAAGATTAATTGATGCCTCTGAATTCCAAAGAGTGAATGCTAAAATACTGTTATGGTATTATTCAGTGTGGCAGAGATTCATATTACACAGTATCCATCAATTATTCCTAATAAACTATAGGTCTTTCCAGGATTACATTATAAGTAGTCCAGGGCTGGACAAAACTCAGATGCTAGGTCACCATGGCACCCAGGGTTTATAGTCTGGCTCTTAGCTCTGCTGCAGAAATGCGGCAGAGGACCGCCCTCTGGCGACCAAAAATAGAACTGCTGGCGCTTAGCTGGGAGCCAATTTTGTCGAGCCCTGAAGTAGTTCATAGTAATTATGATTTCTGAGAGAAAGGAATTCAGATATCAATCCAATTTCTCCTCCTTCAAACCAGCCATGCAGGAGAGAAAAAAAAGTGTATCAGATGGGAAGGGGGAATTGGAGGAAGGCAGTGTCCAGACAAACTCTCATTAAATTTGTCTCCAAAGAACACTGCAGATTAGAACAGTTCACCTCAAATTACGCTATTTGTCTTTAATTATATCTTCCGTTTTATACTACCAAATTTATATTGGCCAAGTTTCAATCAAATGGTTTTAGATGAAGACAGTCACTTGCCAGAAGGATTTCAGAGGGAGGGAGTGGATAGGCTAAGTCTCCAGTATTAAACAATGCAGCATCTTCAACACTAACTTTGTTGGCTTTATCCCTGATCAATGATTAAAGTTTTAAAAGACTTCTGTTCATAATAAGTATGGGGAATGAGCTGGACCTTGTAGGTAAACTTCACAATAAAGGCCAGAACATTTTCTCAAAGGGCACATAGCCCTACTACCATAAAGTGTGACTGACAGTGAGGCAACAGAGGAAAGCTCCACCTTAGCTGATATGAAATAACAGAAAAATCCTTTTTAATCATATGCTAAAAACTGTATCTTAAATCAGTCGTTCTCAACTATGGGTACCTGTACCTCTGGGGTTATGGAGAAATCTTCCAGGGGATCCATCAACTCATTAAATATTTGCCTAGTTTTACAGCAGACCATATAAAAAGCACTAGCTAACTCTGTACAAACTAAAATTTTATATGGACAATGATTTGTTTATACTGCTCTACATACTATATACCAGGGTTGTGCAACCCATGGCTTGCTGGCCAGAATTTAGCCTGCTCTCCAACATGCCGGGCGAAGGAGCAACCCCTTCCCTCCATGCTGGCCAGATGCAGCAGCAGCTCCCCTCCTGAGTCAGCAGAGCAGCCTCTTCCCTACAGCCCACTGGTCCTCTGAGTGAGAAAAGAATTGCAATGTAGCCTCTCAAACAAAAAAGCTGGACAGCTCTGCTACACACTGAAATGCAAGTGCAATATATTCCTATTGATTTATTTTATAATTATATGGTAAAGATTAAATAGTAAGTGATTTTTCAATGATAGTATGCTGTGACACTTGTGTATTTTTAGACCTGATTTTGCAAGCAAGTAGTTTTAAAGTGAGATGAAGTTTGGGAGCTACACAAACTAACAGGACTCCTGAAAGAGGTATAGTAGTCAAGAAAGCATTGCCTTAAATAAGTGAAAAGAGGAATCATTGTATTACATTTAGTTTACCTTCCCCCTAGGATTATAAATGTCCACAACCACTACAGATTACTGACACCCTAGGAAACTATGGCTACATCGTATTTACCAAAGAATTTCACTACAGAGGGAAAACACTCAGTAGAAGTAAGGTAAGTTTTAACACCACCTTTCCTTTCTTATAATCAAAAACAAACAAACAAAAAGATAATATGGATTTGTAACCTCCGGTTCAAGTTGTTATGGATTGTATTTTAATACCAGAAACTATGATTATTTGTATTACAGTAGCACTTAGATACCCAAAGTGAGATAAAGCCTCCTTCTACCTTGGACAGTACTGACACACAGCAAGAATCTGCGGCTCACAGAATTCACAGTCTTAACAGATGAGACAATGGGTGGGATAGAAAACAGAGGTAGAGAGATGTGAAATGACATCCTCAAGGTCAGAGAGCATGTTTGTGGTACAGCAGATAATAGAACCTAGGTCTTACGACTCCCAGGCCTATGTGCCTCATCTTCTGGACCACTCTGCCTCAAGGCCAATAATCAAGAGCAACCAATATATGCCAAAGGAAACAAATGTTTGGCATTATAAAAGCTATCCTGGTAGCGTCCTTTTAAAAAGAAAATTAAGATACAAAGATAGGTGGACATGTGGCTAAATTAGGTCTCTTTCCAGATCCTTTTCAATTGCATTCCAATCACAAAAGCCACCAAAAATGTGTCTAGTAACAGTCTGTACTCAAAAGAGTACCATTCATAGTAGTATTGTTGTAGATCAGGTCTAAGTCACACTGGCCACATTGTATGGGGAAAATCTGCTCAGCACCCAGTCCTTTGCTTTCATTCATAGATCAAAAGGCTAGAAGGGATAACTGATCATCTACTAAAAAGTCCTATATATAGAATTTCCCCAAAATATTATTCCACAAAATAATTACTAGATAGAGCATATATTTTAGAAAAACATCCAATCTTGATTTAAACAATGTCAGTGATGGAGAATCACTATGACCCTTGGTAAATTATACCAACAATTAATTGCCCTCATACTAAGAATTATTTCCAGTTTTAATTTGTCTAGCTTCTACTTCTAGCCACTGGATTGTGTTGTACCTTTCTCTGCTAGACTGAAAAGCCCATTATTAAATATTTGCTCCCCGTTTACATACTTATAGACTATAATCTAGTCACTCCTTAACCTTTTCTTTGGTAAAGTAAATATATTAAACTCCTTGTATCTATCACTGGAAGACATTTCTAACCTTTTAATCATCCTCATGGCTTGTCTCTGAACCCTCTCCAAATTTATCAACAATCTTCTCAAATTATCAGCACCAGAACTGGACACAATATTCCAGCAACAATTGCACCAGTGCCAAATACATCGATAAAATCAGGTTATTCATCCCAGGATCACATTAGCTCTTTCAGCCACTATGTCACACCAAGAGCTCATGTTCAGACAACTGCACAACACAATACCAGAATCTTTTCCAGTCACTGCTTCCAAGGATAGAGGTTTCCCTATCCTGTAAGTACTGTGTACATCCATACATTTACATTGAGCCATATAAAAACACATTGTTTGCTTGTGCCCATGTTACCACATGATCCAGATCACTCTAAATAAGTTGCCTGTCCTCTTCATTTACCACACCTCCAGTTTTTGTGTCATCAGCAAGCTTTATCTGTAATGATTTTGTTTTCTTTCAGATCATTGATAAAGATGTTAAACAATAGGGGGCAAAGAACAAATAAATCCCTGCAGGACTCCACTGGAAACACCCCTTCCACCTCCCCCTCCCACCATTAAAATTCCCTTTTTACAGTTACACTTTGAGATCAGTTAGCCAGTTTAAATCCTTTTAATGGGTGCCACATTAATTTCAGATTGTTCATTTTTTTTAATAAAAATGTCATGCAACACCAAGTTAAGCACCTTACAGAAGTCTAAGTACATTACACTGATTACCTTTTATCAACTAAATTTGTAATCTCAACATAAAAAGGTATCAAGTAGTCTAACAGGATCTACTGTCCATAAACCCATGTTGATTTCCATCAATTACATTACCTTCCTTTAAAACTTTATTACTTGAGTACTATAGCAGCAGCTCCATTATCTTGCCTGGGATTGGTGTCAGGCTGAAAGACCTATAATTACTTGAGTCATCACACTTTCCATTTCTAAAATTGGCATATTAATTTTCTTCTGATCTCCCAGAACTTCCCCCATGCTCCAGGACTTATTGAAAATCAAAATTAATGGCCTAGCATTCTCCTAAGCCAGCTCATTTAAAACTCTTGGATGCAAATTATCTTGACCTGCTGATTTTAAATCATCTAGCTTCAGGAACTTCTGTGGAACATCTTCCAGAGATACCAGTGGAATAAACTGTCATCACCATATGAGACCATATTTTCTGTTTTTTCCCCAAAATCCTTATACTTCTGCTTTATAATTCCACCATTTCCATTCAGTGCTGGACCAGTATCATTATAAGGATGCCTTGTATTCCTAATGTATTTGAAAAACTCTTATTGTCCTTAATTCTGCTGATCATAAATTTCTCGTGTCCCTTTGTTTCACTTATCAATATTTTATAACTCCTGAAACCAGATTTATATTTATTACCATCAACTTCTTTCTTATATCTGTTACATATTATTCTTTTATATCTGCCTTCACTCCCCCTCTATACAAGGATAATTTTTGAACCAAAACGCAGTCTTCTTCCTAAATTGTGGCTTTTTAAGTAACTAGCATGTTCTTAAATGATTCCCAAGTTCCATTCTAATTTTTTTTATTAAATTCTTCCATGCTAATTTGACTCATAACTATTTTCAGCCTTGTGAAACTAGTCCTACTATAGCATCAAGTATTACTAGTCTGAACTTCACTCATCACATTATTTTCCAACTCTCCTAATTTGCTCTTATTTTCCCCCTTGCCTTAAAGTTCTTTCTAGATGAGTCTACATGGAGCACCTGCTAACCATTGAGCTGTTGAAATGTTAACTATTAACTGTTCTGGAACAGCTTCCCAATAGACATTTTGGGGACAAACAACTCAAATTGGTTCAGTTCTTTCTTAAAACTTATTATAAGTGCAACTGAAAGACTTGGTTGCTTGTAAAGGTAGGGGGGTAGGCTTACTTAGAGTCTATGTTCAAGCCCCAGGGGCTTACTTAGAGTCTATGTTCAAGTATGATGCTCCTAAAAAACTCATGCTTCAGCCACCCACCTACCGGGTGAGGAAGAGGTTCCCTACCCCTCCCATAGGGTGGGCCACAGCTCTAAGGTGGGCATCAACTGTTCCTTCTCAAGCACATGGTTGCCTGGTTCTTATTCGCCCACTCAGAGTCTAACTGATTATCACATTACATCTGGAAAAAAATTTTCCCCATGAAACTCTCCTATGTCAGATTGGCTGTGACCTGGGGGGGGAGGGGGTTGGGAGGAGGCCTTCTTCTGCAGCATGTGAGTGCAGGTCACTCACCTGGATTATCTGGCCTCCATCACTTACTGAATGTCATTGGTCCCTCCTGTTCTACCTCTGGCACACGATAGTCTATCTCCTATGAGCTGTAATACTTAGCTTTAATTTTGATGGTTGGGGGTAGTATACAGGTGCTAGATTGAAGTATATGTGACAGCGTAGCACCCTTGGCCTGTGGCATACAAGAGATCAGACTAAGTTATCTAGTGTCCCTTCTGAGCTTAAACTCTATACCAAAGTAAATTGTAGTTACTAATTATAGTAAGTAGAATTCTAAGACTACTTCGAGCATTTAAACTTTCATTATTACTGGACAGCAGGCCACTTAGCACTAGCTTCCTCAGTACTTGAAAGGAACCATCGAAGCAGTCAACAAGGTATTTTAGAGTATTTCTCTAACAGAGATCCAGTAATCGTGAATATGTTAATAAATCAGAACTACCTACTGTCTTACTCAGAAGAGAAATGACAACATTTTAAATCATGGCAAGGATTTGGAAAGGAAGACAGAATAGAGAAAGCTTATACTCAAAGACCTAAAACCTGTCTTAACAACATATAAGATCCTACCAACCATTTTCCTCCTTGAACAGACTAGCCCCCCCACTACCACCCATTTTCTACTCAACAAAATATGCTCCCCCGCCAGTAAAAAGGGATACAACTCCCCTCTAATCAAAAGACTTCGATGGAATACATTAGAAGTTCTTTTTCACAGTGCAAATTACAATCCACTATATCTCACACACACAAAAAGCCTTAGAGAGTCTCTTCCCTTGTTTCAATGCTCTAACATATATCAATAACTATATCTCAAAAAAACCTGAAAATTGTCAGAACCTAGTAAGTGGTCTTGTCCTTCACTCTATCAATAAGCTTCCTCAAAGTATCATGGGAGACTACTCCATAATAAACATTATAGCTCACTATTAGAGGTTTCCCAACCATCCATTTTAAAGTTTTCTACATATATTTTTATCATATAGACCTTGGCCATGCTAAACAGCTTCTCTCCAGAGAAACTGCAGAACTGGAATTTATATGTAAATTTGATTCTGTTTTCTCATGGTTAAATAAGGACTACAGATTTTTTTTTCCTCACTACAACAGGTGATTTGACCTCACTTTCCTCTAAATGCTGTTTCCCAGTGTTTGAATCTTAACAATGGCTCTGATTCGCTTACAGCCTGACTCGATCCTATGACTTACACTTCCTCGCATTTGTTTTCCTCCCATTCTTTAACCTCGCCATCTTCAAAGTGTCTGACAAAGTGGGATTTTCTCCCACGAAAGCTCATGCGATAAATAAATTTGTTAGTCTTTAAAAGTGCCACAGGACTCCTTGTTTGTTTTGCTGAACCTAGACTAACATGGCTATCCCTTCGGAACTTCTCCCCTCTTGGTTTTTACACCAACCAAATGCTCAAAAAGTTGTTATAAAGCATTTAAAAACTATTTATGCTATAAATGCTAAGTATTAGTCATAATGTCAAACTATATATATTTAGTTTAGTGTTATCTATGTCAATTCATGCATCCTCATAATAATTTTGTTCAGAAATTGGTTTTTACTTGTCAACACCATTGTGATGAAGAATTGCTCCGAACTATCCTTACAGCCAGATTTTTAAAAGTATTTAGGCACCTGAAGGGGCAGCCCAGTGGGATTTTCAAAAGCTCTTAAGTAACTCTCCCAGCATGATGTTTCACTAGGGCAATACAAACAGGGATATAATGTCTCTTTTACATGCTATCCAATTTTTATAAATTTTGTGGTCAGAGTATAATGCAAGCTCATAACCAGACTGCTATGCACTGCTACACAATGTTTTATGTCCTTATTGCTTTCCAAAACTTTTCCATATACACAAGATATTTTTCCCTAGATGCACAAATGCAAGTTAATACATTCTGCATCTCCTGCACATATTCCTTTCCTTGCTAGTATCACACCTTGATTAAGCATAGTTTGAAAACTTAATATTTTATTAGTTTTCAGATCATTATATATTTCAACTAAAACCAGGAATTTTAGCCCATGTGGCACAGAACAGGACAGTTCCACAGTTTACCCTTTATTTACAATCTGATTCTGTCTTCAGTTAATGTGGTAAAGCAAGCTACGACGTTATTTTGAATTAAAATATCAGGGAATGCATTGGATATAATAGATCTAGCCTTTAACTAAAGTTTTTGACACTCATTTTCAATTAAGATTATTTTGAAACATTAATTCAACCAGCTACAGTCCAATGAGTGCTTTTGGTGTGTTTAACCTACATGGTATCATATAAGCACTGATATGGCTACCTGTTAATCCCGCAACTAACTTCTCATTATCTCCAGAAGTTAATAGACTAGGCAATTCACTGCAGGTATATAGGCACAGTCATCCAGGATTTTTTTTTTCCCCAATCTAAATGGTAATGATTGCTAAGAAACAGAGGGGATTTTGACTGCAGAATCAGAATGAATCTAAAGTTATAGGTACAGAAAATGAGTAAAAGCTTTTCAAAAAAATAAAAGGGTTCAAAATGAAGGATGGCTGAGAGATGACATACATGTCTGTGGAATAATTTCATTTATGGGTAAATGTAAAGCATAGCATCCTCAACCATTTATTGAATAGTTTAATAATTATTCCATGATATACAAAACCAAGCATGCTTCACTACAGTAGTTTAAATATAAATATACATTTTAAATGTATAAATATTGCATTATGTATTGATCCTCTGCAGTTTTTATTCCACAGAACCCTTCATGAATGACCCACAAAGAGAGCACCTCCCTCTTCCAAATCCCTCCAACTCCAAGTCCTCAGTGTCTTTCATGCTGCAGACAGTGGGGAACGATTCATGGTACACATGCTATTCAGGGAATAGTTAACATAATGCATATTGGGTATTAAACTTTGACAAACTCTGGTCACTTGGGCAAGGACGATGGGTCACTTTCCTTCATCTCTTCTTTATGTGCAGCCCACACAAAAAGTACTGTAGAAAGATGCTTAAAAGCAGAGATTTTTTTACATTTTGATGCCAGGGTTAGAAGTGTGGTGGGAGGGAAGAAAAAAGTCACAGCAGTGCAGGTTGGGGGCAGATAGTGGTGTTTGAGTGATAGGATTGTTGTTTTGGGGGCATGGAATACCATGGGGTGGCTGAGCAGGCATTGAGGAGGATGGGGGGGGGAGACACGCTACAGAAGGTCCAAACATCCCTTCATCTGGGAGTAGGTGTGTGCGTGGCAAAAGATAAAGGAAGCAGGATCTGGATGAGTGGGTATGTAGAAACAGGTGCTAGAGAAGGGACCAGATCAGTATGCTTGGTGTGTGCGTGGGGGGTGGGGGGGGACAGTCCTGCTCAGAGGTGCAGTGCGTGCACGGGGGGAGGAGGGGAGGGCAGGAAAAACAGTAACAATGTGGGTTGAGGCAGGGTCTAGGAAGAGGGGAGGGTGTCAGGCCCAGGTCAGGACAAGGCCCAGCGGGGATGGGAGAGGGTTGCGGGCCCAGCCCCAGGTCAGGACGAGGCCCCAAGAGGGGAGGACAGTCGAGGCCGGCGGAGGTTCCTGCTTGTTGCCCAGGCGGGCTGCAGATCCTGGAGCCGCCTCCAGCCAGAGAAAGGGCGGAGGCGGCTCCAACTCGAGGGTCGGTGCCCGGCTGCCCAGGGGTCCCCCCCGGCCCCTGCCGGCGGAGCAGAGGCCTCACGGAGCGGAGACAGGCCCATGGCAGCCATCGCCGAGTCCCCCGCGCCAGGCCGCGCCGACTTCTCGCCGCCGCTTCAGGCCCAGCCGGCCCGGAGGCTGCCCGCGGAGAAGGTTGGACCCGCGGCCCTTCGCCCCTGTGTCTGAGGGCCATAACTCACCCTGCTCCGCCGCCCCGCGCTGCCCAGCGGCCCAGGTGTGGGAGAGGAGGACGGCGGCGGCGGCGGCGGCGGCCGCGCAGGAGGTGGCGGCGCGCGCGGCTCGCTCCCTGGTGGGAGGGGGGGGAGGTGAGCTCAGGTCCCCCCCCGTCAACCCCTGCCTCAGGTGGTCCCGCCCGGCCTGGCACTCGCTGCTGCCAGCCGCGTGCCCGCCTCCTTGTGCACGCGCCCTCTTGCCCCGCAGCGTGCGTGAGGCGAGCGGAGCCGCGCCTGCCCAGCGCACGTGACCGCTGTGTTTACTCGTCCAGGTCGCCGTCTGCAAGGCGCATGCGTAACAGCGTCCTTAGGGCAGAAACTTGTGCCTGGGGCCTGGCTGTGAATTCGAATCCGCTTCCGTTCCGAGGCCAAGCAGGGGGGCAGAGGAGGGGAGCTTCGCTAAGCTGGCCTCAGGGCGCTACAACCGAGGCTTGGCCGTATATAGCTCTGCATGTTACTGACTGGCACTAAGAAAAATACATCTGTGCAAATGTCCCATATTTGATGCAAGAGATTTTAAACTGTTTAAGATTCACCAGAAAAGCTCCATGTTTGTTTTGCTGACCTAGCCTAACATGGCTACCCCTTTGGTATTTGGAGTTAAAAGTACTTGCCAAAGGGTACTCCTGCCAGTACAGACTTTCAGGTTCTGTGTATTCACGGAACCATGTTATCAAACCCAACTAATCAAAAATCATGAACTTTTTAAAAGTAATTTTGACATGCTCTGCCTTCTGGGTCCTTAGGATTCACATTCCCCAAGTTTGTTTTTTTTTTCCTGCCATAATACGAGCTAGAAGTATGCTATATTTTTATAGCTCAAAGTGGAGATTCTCTCATGATCACATTAGGATCTTGGTATTTAATTGGGAAAAACACCAAGTACTATAAGACTTGTGATAAAGTCAAAAGAGTGGCCAATGGGAAAATACATGATTAACATCCCCATCACAGGTGTAGTTTCAACACAGGGCCGTCCCGGGGGGGGGAATGGGGCAATAACCCCAGCCCCACGGCTAAGTGGGCCCTGCACTGTCCTGCTCCCAGAAGGGCAGTGCGGGGCCCATGCTGCGACCCTTCCACGGCAGCACTTCGCCCTGCTGCCCTGCTGGGCCGGCACTCCCCACCCCCACAGAGGAGCCGCTGGCCTGCCCAGGGGCGAGGCGGGTTTGTGGGACAGGCCAGGCCGGCCTGCTGCCCCACACAGGGTTCCCAGCTGCGACCACCGCTGGTGCCTCGGCCTTGGCCAGCTCCTGGAGGTGGCCGAGCACCGGCGTAAGCCTTAGGTCCCCGGCTCGTGGCTGGGTCCCCAGTGGCAGCAGCCTCAGCAGGCTCCTGGCCAGGGCTAGCTCCCAGCAGGAGCCTGGGCTGGGACAGTTCCTGCCGGCGGCCCGGCCTGGCCCGGGGCTATTTGGCTTGGCACGGCCCCGGCCCAGCTAAAGGAGTAGCTAATGGGAGCAGGTGGTTGCAGGTCCAATCAGAGCGCAGGAGCCAGTATAAGGGCAAGGCTGGGGCCCCTGCTCTGGGCAGTTTATCTCTGATAGTAGAGGAGAAAGGGTGAGTGCTTGGCTGGGGTAGGAGACAGGACCCCTGACTGCACTGCACTGCCAGGGTTTGGTGGGAACACAACCTGGAGGGAAAGAGAAGCAACAGGTACCTGGGGAGGTAGATATGGCCCAACGTGCAAGCTGGACAAGGACAAAGGGCTTGAGGCAGTGCTCAGATGGAGCGCTTAGTGTCTCTAGGCCAGGGCCTGGAGAAGTGAGCAGGCCTGGATCCCATCTGCCTCCACAGGGCTGCTAGTAGGTGGAGAGGCCATGGCTGAGCAGTGACTGGACAGTGGCTGCCACTGATACAAGCAGGCCCTGGATTGTACCTCAGAAGAGGAGACTGAAGGGACTTGGCTAAAGGGCTGAGGTCCTGCCCAGGATCAGAGAGAGGGAGAGAACTGTGTGAGGATGGCGCACTGACCAGCAGATGAGGTGGACCACTTGAGTTTCTTCCTCATTCCATCGCCAGAAGGCGCCCATCTGGTGAGTCACATGCTGCAACGCCGTTACAAGCCCCTTATCCCAAGTCAGCTGGCATAGCCGAGGGGTTTTAATTTCAATGTAGGCATACACTAAGGGCCCTGATCTCCAGGACATTGGATATCCTCAGGTGGGCCTCTCAGTCTTTCCTGTTTGAGCTGTTCCACTTTGTACAAACAACTAAAGAATCATTGTGCCACAGAGAGAAAATAAAGCAAGAGGTTGCCTCTATACACTGGTAGTCGTAGAATCACAGAATCTTAGGGTTGGAAGGGACCTCATGAGTTCATCTAGTCCAACCCTCTGCTAAAAGCAGGACCACTCCCTCTAAATCATCCTAGCCAGGGTTTTGTCTAACCAGGCCTTAAATGTTTCCAAAGATGGAGATTCCACCTCCTTTCTAGGTAACCCATTCCAATGCTTCACCACCCTCCTAGCGAGAAAGGTTTTCCTAATATATCCAGCTGCAACTTGAAATCATTGCTTTTGTTCTGTCCTCTGTTACTACTGAGAACAGCCAAGCCCCCTCCTCTTTTAAGCACCCCTTCAAGTAGTTGAAGTTTGCTATCAAATCCCCCCTCAGTCTTCTCTTCTGCAGACTAAATAAGCCTAGTTGAGTCTTTCCTCATAAGTCATGTGCCCCAGCCCCATAATTATTTTTGTTGCCCTCCACTGGAATCTTTCTAATTTGTGAACATTCTTTCTGTAATAGGGAGCCCAAAACTGGACACAGTATTCCAGATTTGGCCTCAACAGTGCCAAATAGAGGGGAATAATCACATCCCTCGATCAGCTGGCAACACTCCTACTGATGCAGTCCAATATGCCATTGGCCTTTTTGGCAACAAGAGCACGCTGTTGACTCATATCCAGCTTCCCGTCCACCATAACCCCCAGGTCCTTTTCTACAGTGCTGCTACTTAGCCGATTGGTCCCCAGCTTGTAGCAGTACATGAGATTTTTCCATCCTAAGTGCAGGACTTTGCACTTGTCCATTTTTAAGGACATCTGTGCACCCCTGGGTTATGATCTATATCAGTGGTTTTCAAATCACAGGTCAGAACCCAGTACTGGTTCGCAGACCCTCAGGTACTGGGTCACGGACCCTCAGGTACCACGTTGCAGCACCCCCTGCTGTCGCCTCCAAAAGACTGGACTGCATTGCTCAAAGATATAGTTGTTGGGTTGCAGACATAAATGATTTTTTTTCAACTGGGGAAAAAAGTTTGAAAACCACTGATCTATATGATTTTTTGGGTTCAGTTTTGCACTGTTATTGTATGATTTGATGCCAGTTATGCCATGCAAGATTCTTTTATGAATGCTCGTAACATATTCTACATGATTACTATGGTATCATGTTTCCTGCAACATCATGTATGTGTACAGATGTGAAGCATGTTACATAGCACAGACCCTCAGGATTATCTCTAGGACAGAGGTTGGAGAATTACATGACAAAAGCAATACAATGCAAATGCCCTCCCTGGCTCAGGTAGGAGTAAAGAGAATCATGCAGCAGCACAGAAAGGGAGGGCTCAAAGGGGTGGAAACAAAGGGTGCAGCTACACTTACAAATTAAGTTGACTTAAGCCTGCTTAAATCGACTTAATTTAATCTGCATCTACACTATAATTTCCTTAAATCGACTTAAGCTGCTGCTTAAGTCAACTTAAGGAAATTTAAAGTTGACTTTATTAAACCTAGTTTTAAGTGGACGCAGATTAGCCCTAAGTCCACTTTAAGTCGACCTAAAGGGCCCCCGGGCTCCCCCACTGACCTCCCACAGCCCTGCCCACCCTACTCCTGTACCCTGCCCTTGAGCCTGTCCTGCTCAGCCCCCGTTGTAAATGCTGAGCCCCCTGGCACTTTGCCAGGGGTGCCCCCCTGCCACCCTGGACCAGTCCCAGGTCCATCTAGCCCCTACAAGTCGACTTAGGCGTCCAGTGTGGACGCTGTAAGTTGATTTGGCAAGGTCCACTTTAAGTTGACTTAATTTTATAGTGTAGACATGCTAAGTCGACTTAACAAAGTTGACTTAAAGTTGTCTTTGTTAAGTCGATTTAGCAAAGTTGACTTATTTTGACAAGTGTAGACATAGCCAAAGAGAGGCACTTTGAATGGCTTGCAGCTTTTGGCCAGAGACACTCCATCTTGAAACACCTACAAGAAGGACTGTGCTCTCCCTTTAAAGAGGCAGAAACAGCTGCAAACCCTCTCAGCCAGACTTTGAGGTAAGAAAGATGAGAACAAGCTAAAGTGTGATCCTAGGTAGTGTTATTAGATTAGTATACTGTTTGTATCCTTTATTTTTAATTGTGGGCACCCCTGACTGCTTTATTAAATGATTGTGCATTGATTTGCTATATACTCACTTAAAATTATGTCATAATCAATAAACTAGTATTTGTTTTATCTAAAGCTGTGCGGACTTGAGAGGGTGTGAATGAAGAAGGCTGGACAATCCATTTCAGTGTTAAATGACAGATATTTGTCTATGGACATTGGGAATGGGTCCAAAACTCTGTAAGATGGGGGGGGTTCCCGGTGTGGCTTTTGGGAACTGAGGATGCTCACTTGGGGACCACTGCATAGGTGCTTAGTGAGCATACACCCACTTCCTGGTACCGATTACACGCAGGAGGCTGGTGTGGACTGAATCAGGAGTGAGTGGTCACCCGGCAAAGCAGGGAAAGTCGGGGTCCAGGAGTGGGGATCAAGAGTCACAGCGGCCCACAGGACCAGAACTGGGGAGCAGCCTGTCGCACAGGGGAGGAAAATCCTTTCAGGAAACTAAAAGTTTAGAGAAGATTAGTAGTTAATATGAATCTGGCATTTGAAGCTCTGTTCTGCACATCTCTTTAGTGTGGGCAGCTTCTGTGTACCATAATTGATATGAAACTACCGAGGAAGAATTGAACATGAAAATCATTATATGTCCCTCTTAGTGGCTCATAGTTCAGGGCCCAATCCAACTCCCCTTGGGGGCTGTGAACAGAGGAGTTTGAGTGAGCCTTTAGGGTTTGATTCCAAAGGGGTAGCCATGTTAGTCTATTGTAGAAAGACAACAGAGTCCAGTGGCACTTTTAAAGACTAACAGATTTATTTATCGCATGAGCTTTCGTGGGAGAAAATCCCACTTCGTCAGACGCTTTGAAGATGGAAAAGTTACAGAATGGGAGGAAATTAAATGCAGGGGAGTGTATGACATAGGATCAAGTCAGGCTGTAATAGCAAATCAAAATAGGTGTTAGGATTCAAACACTGGGGAACAGCACATAGTGAGGTCAAATCACTTGTTGTAATGAGAGAAAAATCCATAGTCCCTGTTTAACCCCAAGACAACTGAGTCAAATTTGCATATAAGTTCGAGTTCTGCAGACTCTCTTTGAAGCTGTGATTTGTTATTCATCTGTTTCAACACAGCTATTAACAAGTCATCAAGGGAGTGAGCAGGGAGATTGAAGTGTTCCCCTACAGGTTTTGCAGTGTTGCAATTTCTGATGTCAGATTTGTGTCCATTGATTCTTTGGCGCAGAGACTGTCCTGTCTGTCCAATATATAAGGCAGAGGGGCATTTCCGGCACATGATGGCATAAATCACATTGGTGGATGAGCAGGTGAACGAGCCCTTGATGGAGTAGGTGGCTTGATTAGGCCCTGTGATGGTGTCATCAGTGTAGATATGAGGGCAAAGTTGGCAGCGTGGTCTGTTGCAGGGATATGTTCCTGCTTTAGTGTTTCTGTTGTATGATCTGTAGTTGCTGGTAAGTATCCTTTTAAGGTTAGGGGGCTGTCTGAAAGCAAGGAGAGGTCTGTCTCCTAAAGCTTGAGAGAGTGAGGGATCATCTTGTAAAATAGGCTGTAGATCTTTGATGATGTGTTGAAGAGGTCTGGCTTGGGGGTTGTAGGTGGGGACCAGTGGCGTTCTGTTCTTGTTTTTCATGGGCTTCTCCTGCAGTAGTTGACTTCTGGGTACCCGT
The DNA here is from genome assembly GCA_007922175.1 of Pelusios castaneus. Classification (NCBI taxonomy): domain Eukaryota; kingdom Metazoa; phylum Chordata; order Testudines; family Pelomedusidae; genus Pelusios; species Pelusios castaneus. The sequence continues at coordinate 8,076,296 of ML685883.1, forward strand.
CTGGCTTTCTTCACTTCTGCGGGTGGGTACTGTAGTTTTAAGAATGCCTGGTAGAGATCCTGAAGGTGTCTGTCTCTGTCTAAAGGGTCAGAGCAAATGCAGTTATATCTTAGGGCTTGACTGTACACAATGGATCGTGTGGTGTGTCGAGGATGAAAGCTCGAGGGATGTAGGTAACTCTACCGATCAGTAGGTTTGCGGTATAGGGAGGTCTTTATGTGCCCATCGCTAATTTGCACTGTAGTGTCCAGAAAGTGGATCTCTTGTGTGGAGTGTTCCAGGCTAAGTTTGATTGTGTTGTGGAAATTGTTGAAATCTCTATGGAAATCTTCAAGGGCATCTTTACCATGGGTCCAGATGATGAAGATGTCATCAATATAGCGTAGGTAAAGTAGAGGTGCTTTGGGATGAGACATGAGGAAATGTTGTTCTAAATCGGCCATAAAGATGTTGGCATATTGTGGGGCCATGCGGGTACCCATAGCAGTGCCACTGACTTGAAGGTATAAATTATCTTCAAATCTGAAATGGTTGTGGGTGAGTACAAACTCACAGAGGTCAGCCACAAGTTTAGCTGTGTCATCATCTTGGATAGTTCTTATAATAGCTTGTAATCCATCCTTGTGTGGGATGTTAGTGTAAAGAGCCTCTCCGTCCATAGTGGCCAGGATGGTATTTTCTGGAAGACCGTCAATGGATTGGATTTTTCTCAGGAAATCTGTAGTGTCTCTCAGATAGCTAGGTGTGTTGATAGCATAGGGTCTTAGGAGAGAGTCCACATAGCCAGATAATCCTGCTGTAAGCGTGCCAATACCTGAGATGATGGGGCGTCCGGGGTTTCCTCTTTTATGTATTTTTGGTAGTAGATAGAATATCCCTGGACGGGGTTTGAGTGAATCTTTAGGGTTGTGGAGGAGTCTTGGGGGAGTTGTAGTGCTTGTTGTCTGTATTTTTGTTTGTTTTTCTTTTTTCCTTTCCCTTCCTTTTTTTTCCTCTTGTTCAGTTTGCAGGGGCTGAGTGGTGGAGAGAGATCAGCTGACCCCAGTTAGGGGTGGGGCTTCCCTGCTGAGGGAGCTATAAAGGCAGCCACTCCAGTGGGCAGTGGCACACAGCTGCAGCGGCACACAGGGGCAGTGAATAGGGGAGTTTTGGGGGAGGGTAGGTTTCTTGTATTGCTTTGTTTGTGGTGTTGGGGTTTATTTTGTGCAGACTGGGAATAGGAGAAGCACTATGGCAGATACAGAGGCAACCATAGTAGACACTCAAGCCGGGGAAGCAACAGCAAAGTTGACAGGATGGGGAAGCTGCGGGATGTACTTGATCTTGGAGGTATTGCCTACAAGGACCTATATGTGCATGAAGTGCTGCCTCATTGGGTTGATGGAGGAGAAAATTCGGGGGTTAGAGATGCAGGTGGAAACTCTCATTGAGTTTAGAATGGGTTTTGAACAACTGATGGAGCAAACAGGTGAGGAGGTTTTAAGAGAAACGCCAGACCTGCAGATAGAAGCAGGATCATCAGACTGTGAGGGCAGAATACCGGGAGATGAAAGTGGCTGGTGGAAGCATGTGACTGAGAAGTCGGCAGAGGAAAAGACAGGGTAGCGAAGGAGAAATAGAGCTCAGAAACAGGTTTGCTGGGTTAGCAAATGAAGGAGCAGAGCATGTAGTGACTGACGTTGGGCGTGCAAGGAAAAAGAGAAGAGCAGCTAGTCCTATCCAAAGAGGGGATGAGCCAATGGAGTTTCCTCCCAGTAAGAGCCCTAGAAGGACTCGGGAGCAGATGCAAACGATTGCAGAGAAAAACAGGAGGACTGAGGACTTGCGACTGGAACGAAATGGGGATAGGCTAGTGAATAGCACTGGTGCCAGGAAAAGGCAAGTGTATGTGATTGGGGACTCTCTGTTGAGAAGGACAGACAGGCCTATAACCAAAGCTGATCCCGAGAACAGAAGGGTATGCTGCTTGCTGGATGTGAAGATACGGGACGTTGATCTGAGGCTGAAGAGGATCTTAACGGGAGCTGGAAAGAATCCTCTGATTCTCCTTCATGTGGGTACAAATGATGTAGGTCTATTCTCACTGGAATGTATCAAAGGTGACTATGCCAGGCTGGGGAGGGCTCTCAAGGAAATAGAAGCTCAGGTGATCTTCAGTGGGATTCTGCCTGTCCCTAGAGGAGGACAACAAAGGTGTGAGAAGACCCGGATGATAAACAGATTGCTCAGGCAGTGGTGCTATAAGGAGGGCTTTGGCATGTATGGTCACTGGGAGGCATTCATGGATAGAAGACTGTTCTCCTGGGATGGACTGCACCTGAATAGGGAGGGAAAGAAACTTCTGGGAGGGAGATTAGCACAACTGATCAAGAGAGCTTTAAAATAGGGAGTCGGGAGATGGTTGGGAGATGCCCGAATAATCTCTGCCCCTGATATTAGTGTTGAGAAGGAGGAAAATGAAATAAGAAAGGACACAAATAGGGAGCAGCATGAGGGTTACGAGAAGTAGTGTAAATGCCAGTCTAGCGAGTGATATTGTCTGTGGAATGACTGTGCCGAATCAGGCAAAGAACATGAGTGAGGCCAAGCAGCATAAACTAAAATGTTTATATACTAACGCAAGAAGCCTGGGTAACAAAATGGAGGAACTGGAGCTACTGGTAGAGGAAGAGAGACTAGATATTATAGGGATAACTGAAACATGGTGGAATAGTAGTCATGACTGGTGTACTGGTATTGAAGGCTATGTGCTCTTTAGAAAAGACAGATAAAAAGACAAATGTGGGGGTGTGGCATTGTATATCAATGAGGAGGTAGACTGTAGGGAAATTCAAAGTGATGGAATTAACAAGACAGAATCAATCTGGGTAAAAATCATATTAGGGAAAAAAGCTACTAAAGTTTCTCCTGGAATGATGCTTAGAGTGTGTTACAGACCGCCGGGATCTGATTTAGACATAGATAGGGACCTCTTTAAGTCCTTTAAGGAAGTTAATACTACTGGGAACTGTGTGATTATGGGAGACTTTAACTTCCCAGATATAGACTGGAGGATGTGTTCTAGTAGTAATAAGAGGGCCCAGTTTTTCCTGGATGTGATAGCTGATGAATTCCTTCTCCAAATGGTTACCGAACCAACGAGAGGGGATGCCATCTTAGATTTAGTACTGGTGAGTAGCGAGCACCTTATAGACGAACTGGTTGTAGGGGACAACTTAGGTTCAAGTGACCATGAGCTAATTCAGTTCAAACTAATTGGAAGGATAAACAAAAATAAATCAGCAACCAGGATCTTTGACTTTTAAAAAGGCTAACTTTAGAAAATTAAGGGAATTAGTTGGGAAAGTGGACTGAACAGAAAAACTCAGGAATGTAAAGGTAGAAGAGGCTTGGAATCACTTCAAATCAAAGTTGCAAGAACTATCTGAAACCTACATTCTGAGGAAGGGGAAAAAATTCATAGGCAAGAGCTGTAGACCAAGCTGAATGTGTAAGCATCTCAGAAAGGCAATTAGGAGGAAGCACAGAGCCTACAAGGAGTGGAAAAGGGGAGAGATCAGCAAGGAAAGCTACCTTTTGGAGGTCAGAACATGTAGAGATAGAGTGAGAAAGGCAAAAAGTCAAGCTGAGCTGGACCTTGCAAAGGGAATTAGGGAAATAGTAAAAGGTTCTTTAGCCATATAAATAGGAAGAAAACAAAGAAGAAGTGGGACCGTTAAAAACTGAGGATGGGGTGGAGGTCAGGGATAATCTAGGCATGGCTGAATGTCTAAATGATAACTTTGCATCTGTTTTCAATGAGAGTGAAGTTGAGCTGTGGGATAGAGGTAGGGAAGCTAATGGGAACAAGGTCATGAAAGTGGAAATTACCATACCTGAGGTAGAAGCCAAACTTGAGCTGCTGGATGCGACTAAATCGGGGGGCCCGGACAATCTCCATCCGAGGATACTAAAGGAACTGGCTCATGAAATTGCCAGCCCTTTAACAAGGATTTTTAATGAATCTGTAAACTTGGGGGTTGTACCGTATGACTGGAGAATCGCTAATACAGTTCCTATTTTCAAGAAAGGGAATAAAAATGATCTGGGTAACTACAGGCCTGTTAGTTTGACCTAGGTAGTATGCAAGGTCTTGGAGAAAATTTTGAAGGAGAAAGTACTTAAGGCTATAGAGGATAACGGTAACTGTGATAAAATACAACATGGCTTTACAAAAGGGAGATTGTGCCAGACCAACTTGATCTCCTTTTTTGAAAGGATAACAGATTTTTTAGATAAAGGGAATGCGGTGGACCTAATTTACTTAGATTTCAGCAAGGCATTTGATACAGTTCCACATAGGGAGTTATTAGTTAAGTTACAGAAGATGGGAATTGATATGAATATAGTAAGGTGGATAAGGAACTGGTTAAAAGGGAGACTACAGCAGATCATACTGAAGGGTGAATTGTCAAGCTGGAGGGAGGTTACCAGTGGAGTCCCTCAGGGATCTGTCTTGGGACCGATCTTGTTCAACCTTTTTGTTACTGAACTTGGCACAAAAAGCGGGAATGTACTAATAAAGTTTGCGGATGACACCAAGTTGGGAGGTATTGCCGATAGAGAGAGGGATTGGGATACCATACAGAAAGATCTGGATGACTTTGTAAACTGGAGTATCAGGAATAGGATGAAATTTAATAATGGGAAGTGCAAGGTCATGCATTTAGGGACAAACAACAAGCATTTTTCCTATAAGTTGGGGACGCATCAGTTGGAACGGACTGAGGAGGAGAAGGATCTGGGAGTACTGGTTGATCATAGGATGCCTATGAGCTGCCAAAGTGATGTGGCCATGAAAAAAGTTAATGTGGTTCTAGGATGTATCAGGAGAGATATTTCAAGTAGAGATAGGGAGGTGTTAGTGCCGCTGTACAAGGTACTGGTGAGACCCCATCTGGAATATTGTGTGCAGTTCTGGTCCCCCATGTTTAAAAAGGATTAATTCAAATTGGAACAGGTGCAGAGAAGGGCTATAAGGATGGTCTGTGGAGTGGAAAACCTGCCCTATAAGTGGAGACTCAAGAAGCTTGTCTTGTTTGGCCTAACCAAAAGAAGGTTGAGGGGGGATATGATTGATCTCTATAAATACATCAGAGGGATTAACGTCAGGGAGGGAGAGGAATTATTTGAATACAGCACCAATGTGGACACCAGAACAAATGGTTATAAACTGTCCATCAAGAAATTTAGGCTTGAAATTAGACGCAGGTTTCTAACCATTAGAGGAGTAAAGTTCTGGAATAGCCTTCCAAGAGGAGTTGTGGGAGCAAAAACCATAACTGCTTTCTAAACTGAGCTTCATAAATCTATGGAGGGGGTGGTATGATTAGCCTATTTTGGAAATTGACTGATATTTGGCTATGTGTGGTGGATATACAAGTGACCTAAGAGGGGAGAGTACATGGGGTGGGTTCTGAATTATTACAAGAATGGTTTTTGGAGTAACTGGCTGTTGAGACTTGCCTACGTGATCGCCATATTTGGGGTCGGGAAGGAATTTCCCCCCAGGGCTGATTGGCCTGGGCTCTGGGGGTTTTTTGCCTTCCTCTGTAGCACAAGGCATGGCTCACCTAGCGGTGAATTCTCTGTATTTTAAAGTCCTTAAATCATGATTTAAGGAGGTAAATAACTCAGTCATAGGTTGGTGGCCTATTGCTGGAGTGAGTGGGTGAGGTCTTGAGGCCTGCATTTTGCAGGAGGTCAGACTAGATGATCGTACTGGCCCCTTCTGACCTTAAAGTCTATGAGTCTATGGGAGACCTGCCATTGATTCTAATGAAAGTGGCTCATAACCCAAACTCTATGGGTAATTACATAATAAATAGATAAAAACTGCTGTACTTGGTTGGGTGTGAGCATTCTTTGTTTAGCAAGAAAATCATAGATACCTCCATTTGATTGTGGCTTTTTTGTTTACTGTGGTTGAAGAATGATTTTGAGGATACGTCTTCACTGCAAAGTTAACTCAAGTTCTTGCTCCAGTATTACCATATGGCTATCTAGTCCATACTCAAAGTCCTCTGACCCGATCTGAGTGGTGCTTTCAGTCCAGGCTAGCTAGCTTCTCTGGAACTAAAGCCTTAGTGAGGCTTTCACTTATTTTGTAGTGAGGATGCAGACTAAACCACAAAAAAATATAATGTAAAAAACCCAAGTTTTTAGAACAGACAACCTTAAAACCAACGCACTGAAAGAGACAAAATAAGTACAGAAGTCATTCAAGATTGATCAGACTTCTTGTACGAGGCATTTTAAGTACCGTGAATGCATTTGTTTCAATCTGAATTACTTCTATACTTGTTTTGTTCCTTTTAGTGCGTTAGTTTTAAGGTCGTCTGTTCTAAAAATAACTTGGTTTTTTATATTATTTTTCAATCAAGACTAAAAGTAGTGCTAATCAAAACCTATGAACTGCAGCTTTTCAGCCCCAGGTGAGATTCAACCCAGCATTTGCCGAGTCTGAGGCTCCTGCCCTAACCCCTGTACTGTAGGGCCAGATGCCTTGCAGGTTTTCTACTGAGTGCAGGTTGCCATTAAAACCTATAAACATTACACCATCTGCTGGAGAAAGGTGGGAAAGCACAGGGAATACAGACAGACAGATGAAATCAGTTAATATAAAGGTCATCTAATAATAAAGGTTGTCTAATGATGGTAGTTTTTCAATGTCCTTCCTCATTTTCCCCCATGTGCCCTGAAATTCTCTCGCAATTCACTGGAAAAGAATTGCAAAGCAGCTAAGTTTATTTTAGCACAAAAAAACCCATGGTATATTCCCCCCAAAGTCTTAAAGACATACATGGATGAATGCAGCTCGGGTGAGGTCATGGTAACTGAATTGTGACTTTGCAATGTTTTGGCTCACCCCTAAACTAAGCAAGCGGCTGATCACCCGAGTTAACCCTATAGTAAGACAAAGACGTGTGCTGAGTGGCGTCTCTAGCACCCAGGGATGTGCTTTAAGAGATACAGACTTTGTCTACACTGTTATTTTTCTTAAAATCTTCCATCAATAATTTTAAGAAAAAGACACAACTTGATTTGAGTTGAAAGATAATGAGCAGAAAAAGCAGACCATAGGCCAGATACAGAAATACTGCTTTGACTGAAGATGTTAGTCTCAGTGTTTTAACTGAGGTCTTCAAAATAGAAATACCTGTGTGTACCTCTGTTGTTTTTGCCCCTTTGTTCCAATTGAACAGGATGTGAGCACTTTTAGGTGAATGCAGTAGAAAGAGAGAGCCTGAGACAGGATTCCTAGTATAAAGGAGCCAGGTCTCAGGACTAAGGCCTGAACTAAAGTTAGGCCCTGATACAAAACATACCTGTTTGGAAGATCACAGAAGCTGAAACAAACATGGCTGGTATTTGCAAAATCATTCTTTAAGAGGTACTAGGCACAGGACACCCCCATAAACACATTTCAGAAGGGTGGTACCATACTACCCCAATGCCAAGTATGGTATAAACACAGCCCCAAAGTTAACACGGGGACATTTGGACCCTTTCTAAAGATAAGGTCAGGATGACAGGGTGATTAATAGAGATGATTCGATCGAACCAACGTGTAGAAGATAAAGGCTGGTAACTAACCATTTCAGAGATGCAATATGAAACTTGTTTGTATCAGTGTGTAAAAGAAGGGATCACAGAGGGTGTCGTTATCCAGCCAAGAGGGGAATGGAAATACTTGCCATTCACTGAGCTGAGTCCATTGCAATGAACATACATGTGTACATTGAGCCAGGGCACTAGGACCATGCTTCATGGACAATAACTCTGGCTGAGCACCTTTGCTACTGAATTGAGCCTGTGGTGTTCAATCAAGGTCTACTAGGCCAGTTATCTTTTTGTGCAGAGCAGGCACAGTACACAGGGAGAACACACATGCAGCCAACAATGGACAACAGTGAGAGTCAGGGCTATGCCTCAGATTCCCTTGCAGTCATGGAGAGAAGGAAGGTAAAATGGGATTTACATCACCTTTTCAGCCTTCTGATTCTAGGTGGCTCCTAAATTATGGCACTTACCCTTGGTTGCACTGAATTTGGAGTATGTGGCAAGTGGGGAGGTGATTCATAGGGTAGCGTAATCTGCCTGAGGAATGTTCATGAAGATTTTTATGTCCCTATGCTGCTATTAGGCCACAGCATGAGGAAGAATCATCTATCCACTGGATACATCACAGCTGCCACTGCAGTTCCAGTTTAGCCAAGATAATCCTGGGTTTTTATCACCTTTTCTGAATAAAGTTCCGGGACTGTTGGAAAGTATCAGAGCCTCTTCCTTCCTTTCCAGGAAAACATCTGAAGACTCAAGTCACTCCACACCCTGCTTCTCATGCCAGGCTTGAGCTGCTAGCTGTTTTACTGGAATGGAATGGAGCAACTTTGTGTTTTGTTCACTTCCTGGAGAAAAGGGAGTTGCTGCTATTGTAAGTCCTTTTAAGACATTTATTAGCTCTCTGGTAGGCCTAGAAGAATGGACCATCTTACCTTCCTTCATTCCTACCCAGTGATTCGCTCCTCCTACGTGTTCCTAAACCCACCACACATGAACACCAGAGCTGTGAACTCTTCACAGAATTGTCCTAGGAAAATATGCATAAATGCTGGCAATATTGCATGTACCTGTGCGTTCCTGTTAGAATGAGCTCTCAATGTTTACTGGAGAGATAGAAAAAAATGGAATTAAAATGTTTCAGATGGTTGGATTATTTCCAGCTCCAGCCTCCTCTTGTTCCATATTTTAAGAAAATGACTTTGTACAGTCTCAAAATTATATTATAAAGTGGAAGTCTTGTGCTGATACCATAGGACTGAAAGTCAGGAAATTTGGGGTTGTTTTTTTTTTCTGACTCTGCCATTGACATATCACATATCCTTTCTATTCCTTAGTAAAAATGGAGATAACACTGCTATACCTCAGAGAGGTGTTGTAAGGTTAAATTCATTTATATTTATAAATCACATTATGATCTTTAGATGGAAGGTATTAAACAACTGCAAAGTATAACTGTGGCTATTTAGCCCTCTCAAAGAATTTAGAGATATCAAACAGTTCTCCTACCTCACTAATTGTTTTTTGAAATATGGTCTTTGTTAGTCAAGCATGTAATAAATCAGGAGACAGGATTTTCACACACAGTTCTCTACCTCTTGGAATACTGTGGCTACTTTAACTGAATTTCCGTCTAGTCCATGACAAGGGTATAGAATGGGTAGGACTAAAAAAGTTGATAAAGGACCTTGTATCCCCATAGATGCTGGCCAACTGCAGATGGGGATTTCTATCTCTTCTCCCCTGCAGTCTATCTTCATCCCCATGATGCTGACTGGTAGTGTATGACTACATAGTAACAAAAGACCAATGGCAGCTTGTCTCATAGCCAGGGTTAACTGACTCAGGCTAACAGGGCTTAAAATACCACTATATAGACATTATTCCTCAGACTTGAGTCCAAGCTCTGAAACAGACCCCCATACCTGGTTTCAAATCCCAGGCTCCAGTCCCAGGGGAACATCCACACTGCCAATTTTTAGCCCCATGACAAAAGCCCTGAAGGCCCAAGTCAGTAGACCTAGGTCCTGAGACTCATAGCCATCAGGTTTTATTGCTGTGTAGAAATACCCAATGGTTGCTATCTTCCTCTGGAGATGTGGGTCACAGTTTAGAATGTAATAGTATTAATGCCACCTGAGCATTAATTTTCTGCAGACTTTCCCTGTAGATAAGCTGCACTTTTCCCTCAGTGAGCTAGAAGTTGTTTGCTTAGAACAGTTCCTTACCATTATCGTGCTTTTATTTTGTTTTTTAATATATGCTGTTTTTTTTCCCCATTGCAGGTTTTTCCATGGATTGGTTCCCCTGCACACCACATACTGCTGATGGTAAAAGAAATGTAAAAAAGTCACATAAATCTCCTTCAGTTTCACTCTTTTCAAATACTTCCTTTTACTAATCCAAAGGTTACCATTGTCACCATTTGTTTCTCATTTTCTGGATGCCCAACATGAGACTTTAGTGACCACCTGTGAAAAGTCTGGTTTAAGCAACTTACCTGTAATCACATAGGAACACTGACACAGAGAATCCAATTATTTAGGGCATCATTCACCCACACTAACCAGGAGAGTGTCTTCTCGGAAACAGCCCAGCCTCCTTTACTATACAACCCCTATTCATCCTCAGAGCCAGTCCATGCTATATATTGAATGAGGCGTGCATCCAGTGAAAAACAATGGCATGCGTTCAGGTAAGTAGACTATTATAATACATATTTGTAAGTAAAAGTTACTTCTAGCTTTTTGAGTGCTTGAGTTTGTAACCTTAATGATGCTTCTTTAATGTCATTTTTTGTGTAATTTAATTATTTTTTTTTAAGTAAACTGATTACAAAGATATTGCAGCATGTGGCATCAGATCGTTGCCATGTAGTTCACCAGAAGAGTTGGAACCTTTAGAGCCACCACCCAGACCTCAGTTCAGTTGAATTATCACAGTAAGTGTTAGCAGTAGTAAGTTATCTCTTTGGACCAACACACACTTTGCCAAAGGCTTTCACAAATAGTAATAGCAGAGGAATGGTGAAACTCCAGAAGCTTGGGTTCCCTTCCAGGTTCTGGAGGGAGGGTTCTTTAGCAATCACTGATCATTCTATCTGGTCCCTGTGAGTATGGCTCCTCCAACCTGTCCGCCTCATCCTGTCTCTTACTCACAACTTGCTCCTTGTTACATTTCCATTCTCCTCACCTAACCTTGCCCAGTCTCCACTCTTCAAGCGTCTCATACTAGTTCCAATCTTCTTGCCCAACCAGTTCTATTTTCCCAATCTGGGATCCCACTCCAAGTCCCACTCTCCCTGCACTCCCAGTTCACCTCCCACATTGACTCCTTGCACAGCCAGTCCCAGCTCCCCCATGTTATTTGATCTGTCTCCTCCGCGTCCCAACCTCTACTCCAGTGGTTCCCAATCTTTTCAGTAACATGGCACACTTCAATGAGACAAGCAATTCCACAGCACACCCACATTTTTTCAGCTGAATTGACTGCTCATAAATGTCACATTTACTTACATTTACTATAGTTATGATCTTACTAGAGAGGTTTGCATATAACAAGCGAAAGATGGATCAAATGCATTAATGCTTCAAATCCACTGGAAAAATATACACGTCATCTCAATTTTGCCCTTTGGCCACCTGTGTTTAGAATGTTCATGCTTCATCTGTATATTTAATGTTTTCTTTGTTCTTGAAAGGCTCTCCTCTTTAAACGACAAATGCTACTAAGTAAAAAATTGAAAATTAACTGAGTTCTAAAGATGTGCGTTAATGACAATGTATAGGGAGCTAACCACTTCCTCAGTGTAATCTTTCAGAAGTCTAACTAGGAAAGAATAGGTAAAAGATATTGCAGAGAGCCATTTTAATGTAATCTAAATAATGCTCTGCTTTTCTTCATTGAAATGTAAGCTATGTACCAAGTTTCATCAGTGCTTTAATTGTGCAGCAGAATGCATGCAAAATAAATTATGTTCCCTCAATTTTTTTTTAAAGCCAACACTAAGAAATGGGGCGGGGACATACAAGTCAACTGCCACAGACTAACTCAGGTGCCCCAATTTGTTACTAGTAAGAGTATTCCAGCTACTCATTAGGATGCAATTTACATTACCACACTTATTTTGGAAATCTACATTTAAACACGTTTCCTGCAATATTTTGGGGGTACATTTCTATATTGTTAAGATGACAGTGTGCAAATAGATAGTTTCAGATTATTCTTTTACTATTCTTTGATACATCTTTTGCCAGTCTCAAGGGAATTAATATCTTTACTCAGAGTCAGTGTAATGTTTTTATATTTGCAGTCATCTTTGCAACATGAACTCTAAAACAATAGTTATTTTCAAGTGCAAGTATTTGAATGACAGCAGCAGCTATTTTGTATAAACATTTTGCATACATTTATTATTTCCTTACCTTCTTACAGGAGTGAGGATACTTGGGCCAAGGTAAGCAAATTAGTGCCTAAAGTTACACTCCTAAATCCATATTTAGGATTCAGTACACACATCTTAAAAGCCACTATAAATATTGAAGCAAACTCAATAAGTGCATTTCCGTATTTATTTAGATGTTTAAGCTCTCGCACTAGATTTTACAAGCTGGTGAACACTGGCAAAATTATTTCTCCCACAGAACTATAACCACACATTCCCAAGACAGTATAAATATATGGTTGAACTAACATTAATACACATCACCATCTTATCAATTACATAATAAAACAAACAAATTATCAAGTATTCAAATATTAAGTTACGAAGCTCAAAAGGCATACAAAATATTACAGATCTGCCCAGTTGACAGCAGAAACTCAAGGAAAAAAATTAAAAACAAAAAGAAAAATCACACCTTTAACAAAGCAATAGTTGGTAAACAACTTTCAAGAGGGACAGTAAAAGAAATTACAAGATCTTCAGAAATTATGATTAAGAATTGTTTTAGCTACAATAACTAAGCATCTCTACATTTTAAAAAAATATTTACTAAAGTAAAGGGCATATTCTATACTTCCTGCACAAGACAAAGGCAACATTTTACTAGAAATATTAAATAGCCCCTCCCATCCTTTTCAGGCCCTCTGTTAAGTTGCACATGAAGTGCCAACATTAATTTAAATGTAAGGCTTTTTGTCTGGAAACATTAAAGACTTTGTGTGCTTCTGTACAGTGTAAAGGATTATTTTCTACATGAGTAACCAGAGAATTAATGTACTTGTCAAATGCAGAGGTTTAGATAATGGAAGGAAAGAGTTACAGAGAGACACCAAAAAGTCACTGTAAGTCTTAGTAAAAAATCAAAGACTGTGCAAATCCTGATATTCTAGTGCGATTGTGGGAGGCAAACAGTGAGAGCAGGCAGATTACCATATAGACCCTATCCTCAATATTGAAATGATTGTAGGAAAAAAGACAAAGTAAGGTCCAGGTAATTGTAGTTCATGCATCCCATGAACTACACTAATTTACTGAAGAAAAAATATTGTGCTGGGTTTTTTGGCACCTAACCTCTCTACACTTCATACTGTGACAGATTTTATTATTGGGAAATAGATGAAGATTCAATTACATGATTTAAATATAGATAAGTTGATACAAGTTATGACCAAGGAAACATTTCAAAGACAGCATACAGCAAAACATTTACTGGTTCTCCAAACAGGTGAATATTAACCTAAACAGACAAATTGCATCTCTGCCATACTTTTCGCCTATAGAAACTACTAAGGAAGTTTCATTGAGCCTATTTATCAGCCCTACACGTTTTTCTTCATGTAGTTTGCCTAATTCTAGTTTCCATTCTCTACCTCCAAAGCAGCAGCATAGGCAGCCTGGCTTTACTGAATACAACAGTTGTTTCGGTGACCATTGGAGTCTTTAAAACGCAGGCGCATTTTGGGACGATATTTCTCCAAATACAGAAGTTGCTTGCTATTAAAGGCTCCACGTCGCTTCCTAAACGACAGACATAGTTGTTAGATTATCTTTAGACACAAAACAGTTACTTTCTGAAATATAGTTCCCCAAATAAATGTTCATGATAAAATTGTTTAAGATGGCTGAGGGCAAAGAACAGTTAATGACATGGTACCCAAAACAAAGGGGAGAGTGGTTTTAACAGTTACAGCAGCCTTTTTTAAAAAAAAATCTTAATATAATCTCCTTTCTGGATGGCATTCAGAATTTGGTGTTTCATCAGATGTACTGTAAGGCAGGACTCTACACCCTGAGCATTCTCCTAGATCTTGGGAAACTCTCAGGAGGAAAGTTTCATACAGCTATATGCACTATCAAAGCTATTCTTTTGCTCAAAAGGAACATTAACTACACTTGTTTAGTACCTCATTGATAACTTACCATTTTGAATAAGTTTACTGGAAAAAAATGCTCTACTTTTTCCAAAGGGTACTGCATTTGAGCCAGAAGCTGGGTGTAGTCATGACAGCACGCATTTTTAGAAAGCATACTCTTACCAGACTGTCATGCAACCCTGCTAATAAAGTTGCCACAAAAGTGTCTTGTTTTATATTTTGAACAAACAATTAACGTAAAACTCAATTCTGTCAACCTTCAAGCATGGTCTAAGGCTCATCTACTCAGCTTATTGCTTGAGGAGATGGTTATGAGATCAGTATTCTGTATTGTTCAGAAAATGCCATCAGACTGATGAGTACAACAAATCAGGAAGTTGTGAAAATAGATTCAAATTAAACTTTGAAAGCTTAATGTTTGCGAGTGTTAAGCAAAATTTAAAACTAGTCTGAACTACAGCAGTGTCTCAAGTGTACTTGACTTCAGAAAATTGATACATGAAATCATGTATCCCTATTTATTCTCGGACACTTAAAAAAGTGAGATTTAAAATTCAAGAAGTGTTCCAGCTATCATCAGTACTACAGACTCAATATGAGTTCCAAATGTATTGTAACACACTGCAGCTATGACTAAGGAAAAGGATGTATTAATGGTGTTCAGTTGGGAAGCTTATCGTTGCAACGATGAAAGCTAGAGCATTTAAAATGAGAGCTTGAAGCTCACATTACTTAACATTTCATATGGCTGATGTAAATATCTCAAATGGATGGGATCTGGCCTATGGACCAGGGGTTTAGTGCCATTGCTGACTTAAGAGCTTTAATTGGTTCTGCACTATTACTTAGAAAATAAAATGTACTGTTCTTAAGATTTAAATACAAGTTTAATAGCACAGCCACTGTTCTTTTTATTACCCCGATTCCTGGACAACAGTCTTGAATATTTAGGTTACGTTTGATAGAGCACTTTATTCTTTTTAAGGCTGAAGTAGATAGTGAGGACAAAGACACTGGTTTAATACTTACTGCCTTATAAACTGCACTGCATCTTCATACTTCATTCCACATTCAATCAGTGCAAGGGCAACTAACACTGGAGCTCTGGAAGAGAACAAGAGAAATCTTCAGAACACACATGGCCAAAGAGAAACTTTAAATGTCAGTGGAGCCTTTTCAAAGCACCTCTTCTATTTGGAATTAAATCATCTATGCCTTCTTGATTATGACAGTATATCAACTGTTTTTTAAACTATTCTAAAATTAAGAGAAACAATATGTTAATGAGATTGATCAAACTGACATTTCAATAGATGAAGGGCTATGATCCGAGTGAAGTGGCCATATTCTTTGGTGTTCATTTCTAGACTCTGCAATTTTTGCAAGAAATCTCTTTTGAGACAACATTTTCCTCATGTGAGTCTTAACTGATTAACTGTGCTTTCAGCTGTAACCATCTCCCAACTCAGTTTCGTTTAACAGTTGTAATGACCACAATTACTTAGAAACAAGACTTCAAATTTAGTTAGAGGCAATTTTTCTCAATGAAATCTATGCTCTAAAATAAGTTTAGAACCCACTGTCAACTAGATAGAGAATACCTGAGAAACCTCAGCTGGTGAAAGTCAAATTACTTATGCTCCACTATCTCTTGTTTAAACATTTTTTCCTAATTTACCCAAGTGTTCTTAAGGCTGAGACACAAGATATTTTAGTTCAAAGGGGAATTTTTCCAGACGTAAACACTAAAAAAAAAAAATAGATTTATAGTGAAAGATATAGGAAATATCTACATTGCTGGTTCCTTGGGGAGTGATCCCAGAAGTGCTCTCCGGTCAACACAGCACAGTGAGGAGGACGCTGCGGTACAAGCAACCTAAGTCAGTCAAGAGGAGATACACAAACTATGTAAAGTAGCTTGCATATCTCCATCGACCATTGGCGGCACTGCAGACCAATCTGTAATTATGGCTGAAAAGTCACTTTTGCATCAAAGAAGTTTCATCTTGTAAAGTCAAATAACCAGTATCTGGTATTGCTGTCAGGCCTTGTGAAGTCCACTGCTGTCAACTTCTGAAGAATATGAGCTCAATTAAAAAAAATATTGAACTTACAACTGAAATAAGCCTTGTGTGAGAATTACAATTCTCTACACTGGGAACAGTTCTGGTGCTTGCTACTGCTGGATACTGCCCTGGACAGAAAGACTGACTAGTCCTGTCAGATTTCATTGTTATTCAAAAAGACAAGGCAGTAATTGAAACTGACAAGAATTGGGTCCATTTCATTCTGCAACTGTTTGAGAAAAGTGAAAGCAGCAAATACCTATAGGATCCAGTCACCTGGGAAGACATAAAAACCAAAAGCCTATACAGGAGGGAGCAGAGCACCAGAGAGACTCCCTCATAGCAGCCAGAAAGCTGAGAAGTAGACATACGCAAACAGGAAGAGACAATTGCTTACCTGTAACTGTTGCTCTTTGAGATGTGTGCTCATGTCCACCCCAATATAGGTGTATGTTCGCCTGCATGCACTGTTACCGGAAACTTTTTCCTCTTAGCAGTAGACGTAGGCCCGGCCTCGGCGCCCCCCTGGAGTCCCACGCCTATGCCGTAGTATATCAGGTGCCGCTGAGTCTACGCCTGCTCAGTCCCTTCTTTCTGCTAACTCCAAAAGCAGGGATAGCAGGCAGGTGTGGAATGGACTTGAGCACACATCTCGAAGAATGACAGTTACAGGTAAGATGACCACGTAGCTACCCTACAGGTCTCCTGAACCGGAACTTGAGCTAGAAAGGCCATGGAAAACACTCGGGACCGAGTGGAGTGAACTGTCACAGTACATGGGAGAGGAACCTTTGACAGACTATAACAGTTTGAGACAAGAGGTAATCCATCCCGAAATCCGCTGGGAGGAGACTGGCAAACCCCTCATTCTCTCAGCCAGGGCAACAAAGAGTTGGGTAGATCTACAGAAAGGTTTCGTGCGATCTAGGTAAAAGGCTAAAGCTCTTCAGATGTAGAGCGTGCGCCACCTCCTTTCTTGCTCAGAGTTGTGTGGTTTGGGGAGAGCACTGGAAGAAAAATATCCTGATTGTAATGGAAGGGAGTAACTACAGGGAGGAAAGCAGGGTAGGGTCTTAACTACACTTTGTCCTTGAAGTTCGTATACGGCAGCTCTGAGGAGAGTGCTTTAAGTTCTGAGACCTTTCGGGCCGAGGTTATTGCCATAAGGAAGGCCACCTTCCATGACAGGAGGTGTAGAGGACATGAGACCATAGGCTCGAATGGGTGGCCCGTAAGCCTATTAAGGACTAGGTTTATATCCTATGGAGGCGCGGGGGCTCTAATCTGTGGAAAGAGACATTCTATTCCTTTAAGGAATTGGACTGACAGGGTGAGAAAAAAACAGGCCTGCAAAGGAGTGGCTGATGGAAAGCTGATATAGCTGCCAGGTGAACTCAAAACAAGGCTAGGGAAAGGCCTTGTTGCTTTAAAAGAAGGAGATAATCAAGTATCGATTGCATAGAAGCAAGCGTCAGCAGTATCTTGTGTGTTTGTGCACAAAGGGTAAAACGTTTCCATTTAGCAGTGTAGGAACATTGGGCCGAGGGTTTTCTACTTCTCCTCAGGATCGCCTGGACCTGGGTGGAACAGGATCGTTCATCATCGTTTAACCAAAGAATCTCCAGGCTGATAAGTGTACAGGGCCCAGGTTCGGATGAAGTAGTCTCCCTAGATCTCGTGGCAGTAAGTCTGGCTATAGAGGAAGTTCCCAAAGGGGGGCTATAGACAGTTCTAGAAGAGTCATAAACCATGGTTGACAGGGCCAAGCTGGGGCTATCAAAATCATGTCTGATTTGTCTTTCTTTATCTTTAAGATCACCTTGTGCAGCAATGAGATCAGTGGCAATGTGTAGAGGAGACCGTGAGACCATGGGATTAGGAAAGCATCCGACAAAGCTCCCTCGTCCACGCCCTGGAGTGAGCAAAACTGAGGGCAATTCCTGTTCAAACAGGTCTACTTGGGGATACTCTCACCTTTGGAAAATCATGGCCATGATGGCTGGATGGAGAGAGCAGTCATGAAGAAATAATTTTCTCACCTCTAGGTTCCTTAACCCAGGTAAGTGGGAAGCCCACTACGTGGAAGTCGTGCTCCTCTGCTAGGTTCCATAGTGAGATCACCTCTGCACACAAGGTCAAGGAACGGGCCCCTCCCTGTTTGTTTATGTAGTACACGACCAGCATATTGTCTGTCAGCACTGTTTTTCCCCGCAATGATGTGGAGGAAGACATTCCAGGCAAGTCGAACCGCTCGCAGTTACCTCACTTTTATATGGAGCTCTCTCTCCTCCTGCGACCAGAGGTCTTGTGTGCGAACCCCTGTGTTGAGGTGAGCCCCCCAGCCTGTGTTGGATGCGTCCAAAATCCGTCACCGAAGGTGACTCACCCATGAAGGGGACCCGCAGGAGGACCCTCTCTGGGTCCTGCCACCAGAGCAGTTGCGACAGGACTTCCGTTGAAATTTTAACTACCCTGTTCAGACAGTGGCATCCGAGGGAGTAGACTGTTGCCAGCCAGGACTGCAATGGTCTTAGCTTGAGGCATGTGAGCCTCACAACGTCATGTGCCCCATGAAACTGAAGCATTGTCTGGCCATTGTTGTTGGGCACTTCTGAAGTTATATCAACACGTCCTTCATCACTCTGAACGGAGAGTTTAGGAGGAAGGTCCCAGCCGAGAGAGTCTAAGGTTGCCCCTATGAAGTCTATCTTTTGAACGGGTGTTAAGATTGACTTTCGTATATTTATTCGTAACCCTAGCCTCTTGCAGGTGTCTGCCACCAGGGCGATATTGGAGGCCACCCGTTTCTTGGAGCTGCCCTTCACCAGCCAATTGTCGAGATACAGGGAAATATGAATGCCCCTGTGACATAGGAAGGCTGCCACAACGGCCACGCATTTGATAAAAACCCCAAGGGGCCAAGGAGAGGCCAAAGGGGAGGGCTGTAAATTGGAAATGCCTGCCCAACCCCACAAAGCATAGGAACTTAATGCGAGACTGATGAACAGCCACATGAAAATGTGTCTTTTAAAAATCGAGGGTAGCAAACCAGTCCCCTTGAGCAAGCGATAGAATAATAGATGCTGGAGAGACCATACGAAATTTCTATTTTCTTATGAATCTGTTTAGACTGTGCAGATCTAGTATTGGTCTGAGGTCCCCATTGGGCTTTGGGACCAGAAAGTAGTGGGAATAGAACCCCTTTCCTTCCTGGCCTGGGGGAACTGAAGTGACTGCCCCCAGGGACAGAGGGACTGGACATCCTTGAACGGAAGCTGTTCGTGAGACGGGTCCCTGAAAAGGGACGGGGAGGGTGGAGGTGAATTCGGAGGCATTGAACGAAACTGAATCAAATAGCCCTTGGAGATGGTGCTGAGTACCCAACGATCCATTGCGACTTAGGCCCAAACTGAAGCAAAATGGGAAAGGTGGCCCAAAAAAGGGGAGGGAAGGAAGCTCGCTAGACACAGGGAAATTGTCCTCGGGTGTGATCTCAAAAGGAACGCTTGTTGTTACTGTTGCTGGAGTGCCCCAAATAACCCTGGTTATGGTGGGTCCCAGAGCCTGAGGCCACCTGGTATTGTCTCCTTCTTAAGTATCTTGTTTTGTCTCCTTGCCTATAGGGGGTGAACCTCTGGGGCTGGGGTTTGAGTTGTGGCTGATAAGGAGGGGGCTTAAAATGACATCTTGTTGACTGCGGTGTGTAGATGCCTAGCAATATTAAAGAAGCTCTAGAATCTTTCAGACCGTGTAATTTCTCATCTGTCTTATCCAAAAACAGAGTCGGGCCATCAAAAGGCAGATCTTGAATGGTCCATTGTACCTCCTGAGACAAACCCGAAGCCTGCAGCCAAGACGAGCAATGAAAGCAGATTGCTGAGGCCATGGATCTGCCCGTGGTGTCCACCGTGTCATGTGCCGTTTGAAGGGCCACTTTAGCGACAGCAAGGCCCTCCTCTAGTAGGGTCTGAAAATCAGCCCTCTAGTCCTGTGGGAGAGACTGCTCAAAACACTGCAGAGACTCCCAGAGATCATAATTGTAGCAACCAAACAGGCTTTGATGGTTAGCGATATGAAAATGGAAACTGGTGGTAAAATATATTTTCCTGCCAAATAAATCAAGCTTTTTTTACAATCTTTATTTCTTGGAGTAGATCCATGTTGCCCTTTTCTGTCTTTCTAATTTGCAGCATCCGCCACTAGGGTGCCTGGTGTTGGGTGGGTGAAGAGATATTCAAAATCCTTCGCAGGGACAAAATACCTCTTCTCTGCAGATTTTGAGATTGGAACTCTAAAGGAGGGGGTGTCCCATAGAGACCTTCATACACCTTCATGCACAGAGACGGCCACTCGGGATGGGACCACTGCGGCTAAGACATTAAAAAGACCATCCGAGGCTTCCTTGAGCTCCTCAGCTTTCAAACCTAGATTCGATGTGACCCTCTTAAGAAGGTCCTGATATGCCTTGGGGTCATCCAAGGGCTTAGAAGTGTCATGTCCCATGGCTTCATTGGGAGACAACGAAGATGACTGGTGTTGAGGCTGGGCCCCTTCCCTGGTTGGAGCCTCCTGGTCCTTGGAGTTACCCGAGTCGGACTGGAGACGCCCTCGAATTGCTTCGGGGGCTGAATGAGTTCCTACTGACTGTAGGGACTGTGGGCCATGCCCTGGAGGGAACACCACAGGCCCCAGCAAGGCCAGTTACATGGCCATTGACCTTGGGATCACGGTGCCAGTTGATTCAGTGTCGGGGGTTCCCTTCATCATCTGCTTCTCAATGAGGACCGGGAGCTGAATGAGCTGGAGCGGGTTTCCCGGTGTCAATGCCTCTCCCTTCCCTACACCGTTCCTTTAAAAGAGAGGGGAGAACATGAGCAGCTCTGAGTGGGCTTCCTCCAGTGCCATCTGTGCCTGGAATGGTCAGATGAAGAGGGAGAGGCATGGTACCACAGCACCGAAGATTTCCTGGACTAGGGCATCCAATGGTGACTGGGTTCTGTAACTCCGTCATGGAGAAGTACTCAATGGTGCCAGAGAGAAGGAAGGGCATTGACTCCTGGATGAATAGCAGGAACAAGAGGGTGAGTGGCGTGCCGGTGCCAGGGAGATAGCCTGAGTCGAGGAGCAATCGTGGTGCCAGTTGTTGTATGCCTAATCGGCGTCGACCGGGTAACGGTGTCGGAATGGCATCTGGATGCCGCATGCGGTGCCAGCCCCAGCACCCAAGCTAGGTGCCCCATAGCTGGCTTGCCCTTTGAGGAATGGAGCCAAATCATCCTGTGGGGGATTGGGAAGTGCCATCAAGGCACTGGCTGCCTGATCCGCCTCTGGAGTCAATGGGTCTGGGAACGACAGGAATCCTCCCGCTCCCAGGAGTCTCTCTGCACCAGTGCACTGGTTGTTGGAGAGCAGCTTCGATGTGCACTAGCTGAGGCTGGTGCTGAGCACTTCTTTTTTTTGGTCTCTTCGGAGACGCGCTGCGGTGCCGGCTTGAGCCGGGAGTAGCAGGCGGTGCCACAGAGGAAGCGGAGGCCAGTGCCAGAGCTGACTGGGTGCTGCCTAACAATACCAAACTCAGTGCCAAAGTCAGTCTTGACTTTGCCAGCGGCAGCCTGAGAGCTGCTTCCATCAAGAGCGCCTTTAGGCGTATTTCTCTTTCTTTTTGAGTTCGGGGCTTAAAAGCCCTACAGATTTTACACTTTTCTTTGCGATGGGCTTTCCCGAAGCACTTTAGGCAACTCTTGTGAAGGTCGCTTGGGAGAAGGCTTTCCTGCACTCCTTGCAGGGCTTAAATCACAGAGATCTCAGCATTTGAGAACCCTAAAACTAACTACAAAGACTAACAGCTACTAACTAAAAACTGCACTATAATTAAAAACTAAAACAAAATGGAAGCTAATAACCAATATACCCGAAAGGGGAGCAAAGCTACACAGTTCCAGTAACTGTCACTGGTGGAAAGAAGCAACTGAGTGGGTGCAGACCCAGCGGCGCTTGATAAACTGCGGTAACTGTGCATGCAGGCGAGCATACCCCTATATTGAAATGGACATGAGCAGCATTCGAAGAAGTTCTGAGATGAGAAAAGAAAGAGAAAGGTATCTCAGCAGGCCAGAGCAGAAAGTCTTGAAGTTTAAATAATTCATACCAGCCTCTGGCTAATACGTATAAGATGGAGTCCACAAAGAGAATCCAAGAACAGAGTGCTAAGGAAAAAAAAATTTCATCTCTTACACCCTTTCCCAGCTACGGGTGGGCAGATAATAGCTTCTTACCGAGTGTTTTCTCTAGACAGTGTCATCACCTCCTTCTCACTATCCCACATCCATCTGTGGCTATAGTTATAAGTCTTCTAACTACTAGGAGTCTGGCAATATTTCCAAACAGGAGGAAGAGAAACATATGAAAGGCGAGACACTGAAAACAACTCAGACACCCTAAGATTATTATAAGTGGAACCAGAAAAGAAAGGGAAGGGCAAGCATAAGTAATACAACAAGCTGAACTAGTCAAACACCACCATTAATTTATTCAATAATTCTCTCTGGTGTTTTCTGAATAAGTTAGTCAACAAGCTTTTTTGTACCATTTGACCAGTTCTATATGCTGGTCACATACTATTCAGAAAACAGACTCACACTGTGGAGTCGGTCAAATACATTTAATGATTTTCTGCTATTTGACCAGCTCTAGTAGCAAGTTACATATTTTAACAAAGAAAGCTGATTAACACTTAGTCAGCGCATACTGAGTTTGCCTACACATGGGAGATATTCCCAAACAGCTATTTTGCTTTAAAATTCACATCCTACCTTAATCCAAAATAATTTTTGTTTAGACAAGCCATTAATTGCTTGTAAATTCCAGGTAAATTATCTGAGGCTTGATAGACTTCTTACATTTTGCTATAGGTAAACATTTATACCAAAGAATTAAGGAAAATAAAAAGCCAACCACTTTAGCTATCTTTGTTCCAAAGGGTTCTGATTATTTTAGAGTTTCACTTACCTCCCAAGACCAGCAACACAGTGTACAGCAATACAACAACCAGGTTCTTCACGGAATTTAACTTTCAGGAGGTTTAGCCAATCATCAACAATCTGGTTAGATGGTGGAGCACCATCATCAAAGGGCCAATCCTAGAATGAAATGAAAATTTCTTTCACATAAAGAATTAGAGGTTCTGCTATAGCTTAGAGCACTAACCACAATGAGAAAATGAAGTCGTTTCCTCCACTGTCAATCCATCACTCAATTTAACCCCTTAGGGGAAGGGGCATTAGATGGGGTGGGTTCTGAGTTTATTACA
The DNA here is from genome assembly GCA_007922175.1 of Pelusios castaneus. Classification (NCBI taxonomy): domain Eukaryota; kingdom Metazoa; phylum Chordata; order Testudines; family Pelomedusidae; genus Pelusios; species Pelusios castaneus. Next base: position 8,099,591 of record ML685883.1, read on the forward strand.
GAGAATTTTTTCTTGACTGGCTAGTGTGACTTGCCCACATGCTCAGGGTTTAACTGATCTCCATATTTGGAATCGGGAAGGAATTTTCCCCCAGGGCAGATTAGCTAGGGTGCTGGGGGTTTTTTGCCTTCCTCTGTAGCAATGGGCATGGCTCACTTGCTGGTTGATTCTCTGTATTTTTAAGTCTTTAAATCATGATTTGAGGACTTTAATAACTCAGTCATAGGTTAGCAGTTCATTATAGGAGTGGGTGGGTGAGGTTTTGTGGCTTGCATTGTGCGGGAGGTCAGACTAGATGATCATATTGGTCCCTTCCAACAGGGTCTATGAAACTCAGGTTCACATCATAGACAACGTAATATAACTAAAAGGTGTGATTTTCATTAAGAAACAGTTCAATTAAAGACTGACGTGTTGCTGTCAAACAAGTAGCTTTAATCTGTTTATTTATATTGATTACTACAACTCAATCCTATTAATCTGAAGTTTTCTTTAACATGAATGAAATCTCATTTTAGTGGCCAATACCACAGGCCAGTCCTTGACAAGCTGGCAATACACTGTCAACAGCAAACTAGCTTCAGTGGTGTGATCTCTCTCTCACACCCCTCCCCCCCCCCCAACTATCTGCATTTGTAACAAAGTGTAAATTCACTTTTCAAAATTAAGATGGCTGACTAACTATCTATCCCATTCCCCAACTTTGAGATTTGTATTTACTTTCCAGAACGTAAAAGGTCAGATTTTAAAGAGATGCTGCTAGCTTAACATAAGCAAAATTAGACTTTTCAACATGAGAGAGAGAGCACGAGTGTAAATAAAATACATGCCTATTTTGAAGTCTACAGTATTTGTTGTCTGAACAACAACAACGCTTCATATGGCCCATGGCTGTGCCTCAAACTCCCTTGTGCCTCAAACTCACACTGAAGCAATTTAGAATATGTGGGGCTGATCCACCAGCTGGTAACAGCCCCATTCCTGCTTCACCAGCTTAGAACAGGCAGAGGATTGTAGCACTCTGAATAGAGGGCAAGAGGAACATTGCTAATTATTCAGTGTTTCCACTGCCTAGAAATCCACTAAATACTGCTCTGCATGAGGGGAATTTTCAACAGGAAGATTAGGATGCCTTCTCGCATCTTTGCGCACCACGAGCAGACATCTATACTAATCTTTCTCGTACCAAATTTTGATCATTACTACAGTCAGTACTGTCCCTGCATTAGCAACAGCGACATATCCCTACTCCCTTTATAATTAATATTCAGCCATCTCTTTTAGCTGTATGGGAAGCTCTTGGCCACCCTATCCTTGACACCTGTTCATGTCACCATGTTAAGAACACACACAATGGTGAAAGGACTAGCGCAGAAAAGGCTTCAGGAAGTTTCCAAAGTTTGCCATTATTGGGTAATCCTGCCCGCACAGATTTTCATAGTTCTATACTTGGCACTGAGATGGATGTGAGTGCCTTGTCTACATTAACACTCCCCACCACTGAACTGCTAGGGAGCTGAACCAGTGAGAAATTCTGGCCTCATGTGGCGCCTCAAATTCTATCCTCTTCTGTTTGCATAGCAAAACCACATCAATTCTTAAGTCAGGGGAGACTCTACTTTCATTTACCTTTGTCCTGAAAACATTAGCCTCTAGACAAGTATGATATTCCTATTAATAAGCTTCTAATAGAAATAAAGTTAGACAGGCCCTGAATCTTTCCATGTTTAAAAGCAGAACCTTGTGGAGGTGAAAGGGCCTATACTGCAGGTCACACTGGTTACCTGTCCACACTGTACACTTAACACTGCTAACACCAACTTAGGCCATGTACACAC
>ML685883.1:8101828-8145706 GCA_007922175.1 Pelusios castaneus
ATGTCAATTTCACTGCTCAGCTAGAGCAGTGAAATTGACATATTTGACAGCTCCAATGTCCCAGAGTGGCCCTGTTTGGCACTCTGGGACATTTCCGGAGGCTGTCTATTGCGCAAAAAGCATCCACACAGGCTGTGCCATGGAACAACTGTTCCGTGGTAAGCCTTACCACCCTCGTTTAGGTGGTTTACATGTTGTGCGGCAAGAGGGCTGTTGCCGCGCAACAAGAAGCTTTAGTGTGTGGACGCTTTCATTGTTATCGCGCGGTAAGGAGCCTTACCGCGCAATAACTTTGTAGTGTGTACAAGGCCTTAGCTGAATAGCAAATGGGTAATTATTCCAAAGTTTCCTAGCATACATAAACAGCAAATTATAAATCTCCTGGAATAGGCACATTATTTTATATTTATTAATGGTCATCTCCACCTATCATATACAGCTACTCAGGTAAAATCCTTGCAGGATGATTTGGGCTTTGAAGTGTCACCTTTCAATTCTTAAGTGCTAGGTTTACCCTCTTTCCCCATCCCCAACTAAAAGGAAAAACAAACAGACAAGTTAATGTAAGGAAGCTCCAGGAAAAAAAAAAAAAAAAATCTTAAAGGATAGTTTAGTTCATTGCAATAGACATTAAAACCTTGTGATGTCACATGTCTGAAAAAGCCTTAAAATGAAACTTTTTAAACCACTCACCAAAACATGAATGCCTTCTTTTTCCACTGGTGCAGTGTCATACGTGGCTTCACATACTCTTACCACTGTGGTAACTCCATACTTCTTAAGTTCCTAAGAAAAAAATGGTCCTGTTTTACATTCAGCTGACAGTATTTTCTCAGTAAGGCAAAGCCAAATACTTTCTGTACTTCAATATCTCTCAGAAGTTTCAGTACGATTTCCTTCCACCCTCCGCCTCCATTGTCTTCCCTTTAGTAAATGTTTAAAATGCAGATTTTATTTATAGTATTATCCGTATCAGATGCTGATCTTTCAAAAAAATTCTCAAAAATATAGTTTGAGAGTTTCTTAGCGTTTGAGACTCTCTGCTAGCCCCAAGAGTTCCAAACAATGTATTACAGTAAAACTAGAGGGCTTCAAAACAGGATCAGGACCCCATTATGCCAGACACTGGGCAGAATAAGAGATGACCCCTCTTGTGAAATGTTTATGATCTAAACCAGCTCAACTGAAAATTTAAGCAACCCATACTTAAAATCTCAACTGGCAGTTCTGTAGTGTTAGTTTTAGGCCATTAAGGGACACACTGATGCTATTTTCCTGTGACACTTTGGGCAAATTACTTAATTTTTGTGACTCAACATCCAATCTGTAAAGTGAGCATAGTGCTCCTTTTCTCCAATCTGTTGCCTTGTCTATTTAGAATAGAAGTTCTTTAGTGCAAGACTTTGATTTCTTACTAGGTGCATATACAGTTCCTGTCATGACAGGGCTCAACACAATGAAAACCACTCCAGAACTGTTTATTTTAGCACTTGAGAATGACCACTTAAATTGGTGTTACTTCCAGTTGCCCTCTGCAGAAGTGCTGCTGTCCTACTGCCAGAATTATTCATTGTTAAGCTAGTTGTCACTGATTATCTAGTCAGTAATAATCTCAAGAGTGACTGCTTCCAGAATGTAAAGAGTTGTATTATTCTAGTCACAACGAGAGTCATGTGGCACCTCTCATTTTTGCTGTATACAAACACGGCAACCTCCTGATTGTAGTCACATTTATGCTACATGGCATGTTAAAAGCTACATTAAAAACAGATTTATGCAAGAAGAAATCTGTATGCCACTGATTTTAAAATAAGTTTCAGGGTCTCCCACCAATGTTGTAATCAAATGCAAGTCTCTATATCTCTAGTTTTAGTAATGTAGGAAGCTGTTTATAATGAGTAGCTATGGAAGCTTTATTGGGTATAGCTTTATAACAGCTCTTTCTTTGTGAAGTTTCATTGCAAGACATCTTCAACAGGCTCACAGTTGCAGATAGGATGAAGGATATTTTCTTAACTAGCTTCAACACAAATTCCTGGCTCTCTGAGAAAGCGATCAATTTATCTTGGGTGTGAGGGTGAAAGGAAAGAGAAGCAACACCCACCTTTATTACAGAAACTCACAGGATGTGGCGGGTTAACTTAACTAGCTGCTTCAGATATGCAACAGTGACCTACAGGAGCCTATTCATTCTTCCTGAAAACAGCAGAGGGTGTGAATCCCATTAGAGGCCTACTGGCCTCCCAGAATCATCATTTAAAATAGTTGTAGGGATAGAGTTTTTGACATGTAGGAACATTCCAGAGCATGCAGCAAGGCCTGGGCTAGCCTCCCACAAGGCCGTGAAGCCTGCTCCTCTAGGCGTCGTTGCTGGCCCCAGGTGAGTTGGGATGTGTGGACAGGGTTAAAGAAGGGTGCAACACAAAATATTTGGGGACTACTGCATTAGGATATATGGAATGCTTAAGTGAAACTTAACAAATAATAGGTGGGATAGAGATGTTAATATGGAGTTACACAGGCAGATGATATGTGCACTTTAGTTGTTCTAAATCACTTAAATGTTTATTTGTCTTTGAACTGTAAACTCTTTGGTGGAAAGAACTTGTCTACCCCTTTGTTTGCATAGTGTCTAGTACTCAAACTTAGTTAAATTCAGCTTGCGGTCCACAAGTTGAAAGCCACTGTCCGATATTTTTAAGTTCTGAAGCAATATGAAGAACAATTAAGAGTAGAAGTGATAAAACAAATACCAATAAATATGATCTAGTTTTAGCATTACATATATTGTAAATAAGCATTCAATCCAACAGACCTTACCTCTATAAATTTATTTAAGGTTGCATTGGTTGGATTGTGTGTGATAAGAAATCTCATGTTCTTGTAGGTGATTTCCACAGGAGCGGGGCGGTTCATTCGTGCCATGTTAATTTAGTTTAAAAACTTGCAACAAGATTGTGAAAAGATTAAAAAAATTCTAATAGAGAAATAATGTAGTGAAACTGAAGTCTACTTCACTATACGCCACTTGAAATTTTCAGTGCCGGAAAATATGAAATTGGGAGCAATGGGAAATGAAATGAACCTCCTAACAAGAAGCAGCAATTCTTCAATCCAGTAATACTGAGGCAAAAAGGCAGTGCGCTGAAGTTTACCCCATCCAGGTCTGGACTTTGTCAAATGCTCTGCCAATTTCAATTCAACACTTGTTATCCTGTTTAACTGCTCTTACGGGGGCTTCTTGGTGGAGTAGTAATGAATTTCTACAGTTCACTTGTCTGCATAGAGGTCGTGCTGTGCCTGGCAGTAGTCTCCACTGCCCTTCAGAAACTCCATAAATGTGTGACCAAGAACACCACAGAACTGCTGTAAAAATAGGAAAGGAAAACAAAAACAAGAAGTTAATACTGTCATTGTCTTGTAAAAGAGTACAAGTTACTTGAAGACATTTTAAATTTATCTCCAAATAAATTAGTTTTTGTGGGAGGGTTTTAAAATATAGGCATGGTAGTAATACCCATGATCACTATTTGGACTTCAGGACTGTATTAGCAAACAGAGTATACTTAGAATAAAAACTATATTCACGAGTTAAAAAAAATTGGTGTATTACCCAAGTGCCATAAATTAAAGTGTTCCAACACAATTGGTGAATAAAAGTTCTATTTTTATCAAAAAGGCTAGTTAGGATACTAAGAAGAATGTAAATCAATACAAGATTATCTTCACAATCTTATTAGAAAGCAAACACTTAAAAATTATATCCACTGGAGATTAGTGCATCTTTGAAGTCATTATCTTTGCCTGTTGCACAATACTTCCAATATTTGCTATATACTTTCCAGTGTACATGGAATTTCCAACCCGTAAATAGAATTCACATCCTTTGCCTTATCCTTTAAAAAACAGAAGACTTGTTATCATTACATAACATATAAGCTTTGAGCACAAGCATCACAAATTCCAACTCAGTAGAGCCATCATGAAACAGCATCTAATGTATACGATATTCTAAATGGAAGTCTTTAATTTAAGTATGTAAAAAGGCATATGACCAATGAATGTTTCCAAAAATATGTAATTTTTAAAAGGTAAGAAAATTCAAGTTGTCTAATGAAAAGTAATACTGCAAGGTGAATAGATGCATTTCAACAATAAAAATGGAAGTCAGTCAGACCGGGAGTCCACATAGAGGAAAAACTGAAAAGCACTTTACATGTTGGATATGGATTTACTGGATGTATGGATAAACTGAAATTATTAAACAAAAATTCCCCCACCCCACTGGCTTTTACTAGTTATAACAATGACCAAGTCTACTAGCAACATTATTTCTGGCCACTACACTTGCTATATGCTTTGAAATGAAAGTACCCTATGGTATACTGCACTGGTGGGCAGAGTAAGGATACCAATAATGTTGTTTTGAAGCAAGTGAGTATTCACACAAAGGCAGGGATACTTGAAAGATGTAGCGATGTCCTTTAAAAAAAAATCTTTAGTTATTTCATAGTTTAAATGGATCCCTGCAATATGACTCTACAGTAATTCCCAACTACATTTAGTGCCCAACTGTAATATTCCACAGTTCTCTGTTCTACCTATATATAAAAAGAAAAGGGGAAAGGGAGTATAGAGAGGGAGGCAAGGAAAATGTTTATATCAAAAAGTAACTCTGTGGAGAGCCAGTCACCTACTACCAGATCTCTATATTATCTAGAGGTGGATATAAGACGTGAGTTTTCGCCAACAATATCCAAAGACGAAGCCTCAGGAAAAAAATCCAGCCATCTCCAAAATACTGGGCATGGGGAGGATTCAGAAATTTCAATCACAGTCCAAGACTGGATCCTTCAAGCTATGCATCAGTCTATTATGTATAAAAAACAATGTGAATGAAGTTCCACACTATTCTCTGGAATGTAGGAGATCTGTTTCTTCGCCCCATCCAAAGTCTCCTTGATGCGGTTGTGGTCTGACTATTCTTCACTGAAAAAAAATCACCAAAAAGGGTGATTCTTAAACAAAAAACACAGCCAGGTAACTAATGCATTAGCTATATTGCTGTGAGACCACTCCCTGCTCAAAGCCTTCCGAAGCATGAGCACAAACTGACAAGTTTTACTGTTATAAACTGGATACTGAATATCAAAAGTGAAACTGACTAACATCTCAACAATATCATTTCCGGCTGGCAAAACAGAGCAGCAACAGAGGTACACTACAGTCACCTGCAGATTCAGCCCCACTAGGAGGTATTAGTTAACCTGAGATATAGCTGAGTGTAAACTCAACCACAGGATTTAATGACAGTTTTTGTATTGCAGGAATTGAGAACTCATTGTCTAATGACAACAGATCTGAAATCCTGATGGAATAAACATTCTATGGTTTAAACTGAGCCCTATCTTCAGTGAGTACACACACCTTGAAAATCTGAACTCATGGAGTATGACTCAGCACTGAGTGATATCAAGTTGGGGCTGTTGGGGCAGGATCAAGTCTAGATCATATGATGGTAGCAGGCCAACAGGAGCACCATGGCACCTACCGCTCCCACCCCAAGATGCAAAAGCCTTAAACATGGTTACTTAATACTGATGCTGTGGCTTCTACTGCTGAAGGATGGAGCCAGATTGGCTTCTCCCACCCTAGCCATGAGAGTGCAGCCTAATACATGTTGATGCAATAGCAATATCATCTCATCATTGCTAAACAGATTAGCACAATATGGAAATTAATTTTTTAATTAATTAATTAATTCTTTAAATGGCATTGTACCATCATTGGATTATTTTGCCACTTTATTTTAGATGGTTACATTTAGCTTCTAAAGTGGATACCGAGAACATCTGTATTAGTCATTTGGGAAACACCCATTTTATCAAACCCTATCCTACCTTAAATAGTGCCTAATCTTAACATGTACTAACCACACAGTATATGCAGGTGGTTTTATGCCTTGAGATTCCCTAGTACTATAGAAAGTCATGGATTAGCATTTACACTAGCTTTAAGTCATCCTCAGCTTTTGCAGTTGACAGCAGCCAGTTTGTAACTAAAAGCAAGCTACCACTGCATTAAGCCAATTTAGCTTAATTTCATTAGCTCTACATTTGGCAACACCAGCCATCAGTTGCATCAGGTTAATGAAGTGGTTTTCAAACCTTTTCTCCTCAGGACCCAGTTAAAAAAATAAATTTATGCCCATGACCCAACAATTAAATCTTTCAACAATGCATTCCAGCAGGGGGTGCTGTGACCCATGGTTTGAAAACCCCTGGGTTAGTGTATGAAGTGCATCAATAGTGCTGACATATGTATTTGATATGTTAAACCAGCAATGAAATGCTTAGTTATCTGTAACACCTCATACAAGTTGCCAGCAATTTACTTGTTTTGATTACTTAACCTACAGATGTATGGAACAAGTTAACATCTGTATTCTTCAGCTCCACCACAGAATAGCTCATCTCCGGTGCTCTCGTCTTGACAATACCATTTCTGGAGTCCTCTATTACTGAGCCAGAAATGGAACGTTCTTAGATGTTGAAACAGCTAACCTGTATTCAAATTATCAATTTAAAGAAGCTGATGAACAGCTTTCTGAGAGAGATTATATATAGTTATGGTGGCCATCATCATATGTAAACCAGTAATCAAATTAACAACTAATCTGCCAAAATATTAGATACTGTTTTATGACTGGATATATCAGACACATCTCAGGACTCATGAGGGAAATGCATAACACACTGCTCTTAATGTCCAAGCAGTTTGACAGTGTCCATATACCAGGGCTTGACAAATCCCAGGCACCAGGTTGCCTAGAAATTTCATTCTGGTGCCTTGCTGTGACACAGCATTTCAGAAGCAGAATGCCCCAAGATGCCAAAAATTGCCAGCAAGGTTCCTAATGCAGGCCGATGATGTAACCCAGGGGTGTCCAACCTTTTTGGGTGAGGGGCCACATTCCAATTATTTTCCTCCTGCGAGGGCTGACCTTTGGATAGATAAGGCATAGGAACTATGGAGTGGTAGGGAAGGAAGGGGTACACTGGCAGGGGAGTGTAGCAGGGATAGGGTGACAAAGAAGAAATGGCTGGGGAGCTTGGAGGGCAGGGCAGAGGTGGGCCAGAGGGCTACTGGGAGCACTGACACCTGGTAGCAGGGTGCCAAGTCTCTGTGACCCTGTGACTCCTCCCTACACCCCACAACCCCCTTCTCTGACCTGCTGCCTCTTGGGCCTTGCTGCCACCGACCTAGGCCCCAGTGCTACCCTGGGCCTTACCCCAGCTGATTTCCCCCAGGTCCCCCCACCACCTGAGATCTTGCCCCACCACGCCCCCCCCCCCAGCTCCATAGTATCTGCAAGCTCTGCCACTGCCCCCTCACCCCTGCAGCTCCACCAAGCCCCCACTACTCCCCATCGAGCCTCCCTGGGACCCCCTAATGGGGCCCCACTGCTACCCCCTCATTGGGCCCCCTCAGCCTCACTGGGCCCCACAACTGCCAGCCCCACTGACTCCCTTGCCACCCCCATCAGTAGACCATGGGCTCGCTGGGTCTGGTGGCACTTTTGAAGACTAACAAATGTATTTATCGCATGAGCTTTAGTGGGGGAAAATCCTACTTCAAGAATCTTTGGTACAAGAGCCTACAATAGGCCATGTTCATATTAACCATCTGCCATTTCATGGAGTTAAGTTTTCTTTGAGGAAGTCTGCTGTCGACAGGAGATATGCAAGCCACAATATGTATCTCATGTAGACTTACTTATGCATCTCCTTACTGTGGCATCTTCATTGTGCTGTGTTGATGAGACATGCCTTCTGGTCAATGCTGGAGAGCACTTCCAGGATCCATTGAATGGGTCTCCACTGCCCGCTCAACTGAGCCCCCTGCACCTATCTGTGCAACCCCAAGAGTGCACACATACCCTCTCTTCCTTCCTACATAACACCCTGAGAATTAGAGGAATCAGAGGGAGCGTACAATAGACCGCTATGTAAGAAACAAAAGCTTAGGCATTTATTTAATTATTGTTCTTGGTGGTGAACAGGTCCATCACAGGATGTTTCTCTCCCCCTGCACCCCACAGTGGAATATTATTAGCTGTATGAACTTCCACAGTGACCATTCATGATTGCCAATGGACTCACTGATTAAGAAAGTCTGATGAACTGTTGCTGACTTGAGAGGTAGAGACCTATGGGGATAATCCTATGTTGCTAACACCATGTCCATTGCTTGATAGTTTCTTGATACAGGGGTAATTGAGTGAGTGTCTTTCTGCTTGTTTGTATAATACTACTACTACAACATTGCCAATGCGTTTTCTAAATTCTAGTCTGCTGAATTTTGAAGCATGGACTGGAATAGCATCAGGGCCAGATTAAGAGGCCCCAGGTTGCCCACTTTTGTGCCCTCCCCCCACCCCCACCTGAGGCCCCAACCCCACACAACAGTGCCCTCGGGGGAAGGGTGAGAGTTGGCCTGGGGTTGTATGGGAGCGCCAGAGCTCGCCACTGGCCCCAGGGTCCCACTGGCACTGTGTCAGTAGGGCTGGGTCAGCAGGGGCTTTAGGGCTTGCAGTTCAGGGCTCCCTTCTGGCCAGAGCTCCGGGCTTCAGCCCCTAAAGCCATTGCACTGATCCAGACCTGAATGACATACAGGCTGAACTGACATGAATGCTGAGAGTCAAGTCCTTTTTAGAGACCAGCTAGATTAAGAAGAGGTAATTACACATTGTAATGCAAATTTTTAAGTGCCCTATTTCTTAATAGAACTCACAACCCCAAGAGAATATCTGGAGAGAGCCAAGTGCCTAAAAAAGTTTCACAAAAGCCTGCATGCTGAGAAGGGAGCCACCTTAACTAGCCAACAGGAAATGCCAAGAAGAGTCTGACCCAAGCTCAGGGCTTGACAAAAGTTGCCAGGTCGCCATGGTGACTAGGGTTTGTAGTGTGGCTCCTAGGACCACTGCAGAAATGCAGAGTACCATTACCCTCTGGTGACCAAAAATAAAACTGCTGGTGCCTAGCTAGGAGCCAATTTTGTCCAGCACAGGTTCCACTTCCTTACCATTCAGAAGTCACAGCCATGAACCTTCTACTGGAGCTAGATGCCTGAACCAGGTTAGCCTTTATGCCCACCCTGTAGCCCAGTGCTTAGTGCACTCACTGGGGATCTAGGAGACCCAGGATCAAATTCCCACTCTGCCTAATGTAGAGCAGGGGCCCAGGACTCCCAAATAAATACTATAACTCAGTGATTAGCAGAGTCACCTGGGAGATCCAAGTTCTAGCCCCTGCTCTAGCAAATGCTTATGTATTTTATATAAAGTGCAAAAGCTTCAATAAGAGAGGCTGAGAAACCCATTCCAGAATACCACATATCCCAAGAGTTAGGGTGCTCACCTAGAAAACTTGGGTTCAAATTCCTACTCCATATCAGACAGGGGGAACTGAAATCAGATCTGCTACTGCTGAATCAACGCCCTAATCACTAAACTACTGTGCACAAAGGCAAAACACCACATCCAATGGCTGAATTCTGGGGATTGGGGTGACCTGGTCTCAATCCACTAAGCAAGCTTTTAGGCAGACCCTGAGCATGCCTACTGGATCAGTCCTATAGGCATTCGCCTGGCTGTTTTGTCTGATTTGTAAATCCAGCTGAAGCTCAGTTATGTGGCAGTGGACCTTCCCACCAGCAGAAATTTAGACACCTAGATAACTTTACCAGAAGAAATAAATGTAGCTATAGGGTTAGGCAGTAGCTGAGCAGTTGTTTTATGAATTTCTGTAGAACCTAAATGTTGGCTTTGCCATGCAAGTCCCCTGTATGAGGTACTTTTAAATTGGAGGTGTCATGTCTCTGAACAGTGCCATCATGAAGGAACGGGGGAGAAGGATGTCAGTGAATGTTTTCTGGAACTGTAACAAGGAACAGGAGACTAATTTAGTTTCAACTTACTAGCCAGACCAAAAAAAAAACAAAAAAAATCAGGTGAAGACAGCTGGTTATGTGGGGGGGGGGAAGGCGGGGGGTCATGCTGCCACAAACAAGAAAAGGGACTTGAAGAACGTCACCCTGCCCTTTGTGTTCTCAGGAGGGGCACAATGGACCATGCCTGAACCCTACAGTCACAGACACTGCTGTTCAATCTCATGTGCATGTACCCAAAGCGTGGGATGAATACTGATATACATGAAAGACATATACTGGTCATGTTTTTCCATTATTTTAAAAATCGATCTATTCCTTGGAGAAAACTTGTATACAAGTTCTTCAAGCAGAAGGTTTCCACTGTATAGAACACAACCTACTATATACTGAAAAGGCTTTGAGAAGAAAGGATGTTCTTGTGCTTACAGCACAGGACTGAGCTGGGAGATTGCCAGACTTCCTGTATGAATGACCCAAGGCAAGTCATGTAACCTCACAAATCCTCAGTTTTATCATCTGTAAAGTGCTTTCCTATTTCATAGGTACGAGGAGGTTAAACATATTTAATAAACATGCAAAATAACCATGCATGCTTTGTTAGCATTGCATTCCCATAACATACACAGATTCAGAGACACTCAGGAACGTTAGTCCAAATTAACTGAAGATGTGACTTTAAAGTAGATTAGTTAAACTCCATTTAAGTCTTGTGAGGACACTCTTATTCAGAATTAAAGCAGCCTTAATTCAGTTTCCCTTAATTAATTTCCAAAGCAAATTAAGGCCATATTAATTCTGAGTAAGTGTCCACACTGACATTTAATTTGATTTAACTAATCCACTTTAAATTTACACCATCAGTTAAATTAGACTAGTTTTCATGAATACCCCCAAGTAATTCAAGCCCAAATTCTAAATCACACCTTCCTCCTAGTTATCCAGTGTTTCCTGTCTGTCTTCTCCAATTGTAAGTTCTTCAGAGGAGGGACTGTTTTTCAATCTTGTACAACACAAATAAAGCTGGCACACGGGCCTATGCACAGCAACACGCAGGGCTCCCAGCCCTGCAGTGCCATGATTGTTCCCCTGCTGGCCAAGCCCTCAGCGGGACCTGAGGCCAAAAGAGCCATGCACACATAGCTCCTGTCCCCTGCTGGTCCCACTCCCCAGCTCGGGAGTGGGGGGGAAGCGCATCACAGGCAGTGTCAGCAGGGAAAAGGAGCAGGCGGCTCCTGCCCTCGCCCCCAGCACCTTCCTGGCCCTGCCCCCAGGAGGGAGGAGGCTGGCACAGGGGTCAGCAAAGGTTGCTGACCCCTGGTCTAAAGCATATTGTTGGTACTTAAACAGTAAGCCACTAGAATCCTGGTAGCTTAATTAAGCATCTTCCCTCCATATGGAATGAAAACATATAGATATGGTGAAATATACATTTGCAGATAAAGATTTATATATAGTTCATCAACTAGCAATATTCTGTTTCTTAAGATTTAAAAATCCATGATATTTGATAGTCAAAAATTCTGATTTCATTACTGCTAAAGTAACAGATCTGCATGTTAAGAATCTTGATAACCATAGTCCCTTAGCTACATGAGTTGCATACATAACATGTAATTAAATCTTAACTAAAGTTTGTATTGGTGACATAACAGGATAATCTGCTACTCTAATTTAGAATTCATTAATAGCCAAGAAAAAAAAATGTTTCCCAACATGCAAAGAAATGCACTATTTTATCAAGAGCTAGTAGCTGGAGCTCATTTGGAAAAGAGGAGCAAATTTGTTCACTTGAGGTCTGTGGATCACAATACAAATTTAGTATTCCATAGGACCTACACAGCTCCATCCAAAAAAAGACTGATGTCAGAGTGAGATAGCATGGACAGCAAAAAGAGAACAGAGCTTTTGTTTTACAACTAATTTTTTTATCTATTTAGTATTTTATTGACACATTCAATATCACTCACTGAAAAAACACTAATCAGCAATGGAACAATTAATATTGACACTTAAATGTCATCACTGGGCTTCTGAGTTGACAGTTCTATGAGATTAATAGGTGAGACAGGTAGAATTCAAACTGCTGAGTCATTGTTTCAGACAGTCTGCAGACTTGTATCAGAAGGCTCCCTCTGGAGCCATGAAAGCTAAAAACACATTAAAAAGTTCAGATGCCTAATATGTCATGCAAGTCAGATGATATTTGACCACCTGTACTGTTTCCAAGAAAAAAAAAAAAAAAAAAAGTCTGGTTGGAGAACATCAGTTGACATTTGCAATGTGCCAAAATGTCACTGCTTTGACTTACAAAGGATTACCAAGTGGTAGAATCTTAGCTTTGATAAGCAAGCCCGAAAACTTTTGCCCTCCACCAAGTATTTCCCTCCCCCACACTTTCACTCTTGTTTAAACAGTGATACTTAATGTCTTATCAGAAGTCTTAATTCATCAATTAATACTTTTGTAGTGGTGCATGTTCTTCATTTCACAGATGAGGAAACTGAAGCAGAAAGTCAACAAGGAGTCCTATGGCACTTTTAAAGACTAAGATTTATTTATCCCATGAGCTTTCGATAAATACGTGTTAGTCTTTAAAAGTGTCACAGGACTCCTCCTTGCTTGTTTTGCTGAACTAGACTAATAGCTACCCCTTTGTAACATGAAGCAGAAAGGTTAACTGACTCAGTCACAGCAGAGATTTAAGAAGCTCCTGATATTTCATCATTTATTCACAAGACAACCCTCTTAAGACATACTAGAGGCAACTACAAAAAAGCAGTCTCAGTCAAGTTACCAGGACACGTTCACAGTACCTGCTTGAAGAGCCTTGTGCAGCAGGTCAGACTAGATGATCATAACAATCCCTTCCGACCTTTAAGTCTATGAACCTAAGTCAAGCATTTCTGGAGTCTGCAAAGCTCCTGGAAGCTGACAATGCACTTATGAATCTCAGTACATTAATACACCTTTAAAAATAAGGCTCCCTCGACCGACATCCCCTCTCAAAGCAAAAGAACGCAAAGGAAGGATATCCAAAGATCCAGTGGGAAGCTGACTAACTACACACTTCAACAAAGAAGCAGGCTTGATATTTCTTGGACAAAGGAGCCGCACACGAGGTGGGAGCGCTCCGCTCTCTCCGCCTGACGCAGGTAACAAAGGAAGTTTCTCGGCGCGTGCGAGCGGGAGCCAGACACCGGTGACCCGCGGCACGGCTCAATCGTGACTTTCCAGCGCGGCTCCCCCGCCCGCGCGCAGTGAGTCACTCCCCAGCCCTCGGCTCCCTGCGACATCGCCCGGCCGGCGCACGCCCCCGCACAGGCCGCGGACAAGCCTCGGCTTGTCTCGGCGCTTTCCCAGCCCGGCTCAGCGTGAAATCCCGGCCATTCACCCCGCCCTGGGCCGCACCTACACCCGGCCAGCTCCCGCCTCGGGCGGGTGAAGCGCGCAGGCCGGGAAAGCACCGACACACGCCGATTCCGGGCTCCGGACACGGAGCCATTTTGCCACCCGGGCCGCGACCTGGTGGAGACCGGCCGCCTCCCAGGGCTGCGGGGCGCTGGGCTGGGCCGCGCGGAGGGGCGGCGGGAGGGGCCGGCTGCAGCCGCGCTCACAAAGCCGCTTTGTGTCGAGCCGCGCCTCGTTGCCCAGGACGGGCGGGAAGCCCCCAAGCCTCCGCCAGCCCCTCTTCTGCCGCCGGGCCGGCTCCCGCCAAGGAGCGCCCACAGCCCGGCGCGGGAAGGACCCGAGGAGCCGCCCAGGGCTGGCAGAACAAAGAGCCAACATGGAGGAGCCGAGCGGGGCCAAGGCGAGCCGGGCACACGGCGGCCGGTACTCACAGGAATATGGTTACTCATTGAAGACTGTAGCCTGATCATACAGCCGGGGTGCGGGCGCCACCGCCGGGGGCAGGGGGAGCAGAACCAGGAGAAGCTGGAGGCCGCGGAGCTGCCGGAGCGGGTGCAGCGGCGGAGCGGGGCTGGACCATACAGCTGCTGCGACGGCGGCAGCAAGCGGGCGGCTCAGTCTGCGGAGCGCTGTGCCAACGCGGCCGAAGCTGCACGGGAGGGGTGGGGACAAGCCGCCGCCTCGGCGCACAGGCGTCCCAGTGACCCGCACACTGCTCCGTGACGGGCGCCGCGCAGCGCCAATCAGAGCCCTCGCTTGGGCGCCAAGGGGCGGGGTCCGAAGTGGAGTGTGGGGGCGGGAGGGTGTCGAGAGGCGGAGGCAGCCGGTGAGAACCGGTTCGTGAATGAGCCAGAGCGAGGGGTGGTCGGGGTGGGGGAAGGAGTTGGATGGGAGGGGCCGAGGGGGGAGAGCCCTAGGACAGGGCTGCGGAGTGGCTGCAATTGGGCGATTTAGGGGGAGTGGTCCTGCTTTTAAGCAGCGGGTTGGACTAGATGACCTCGTGAGGTCCCTTCCAACCCTATTATTCTATGACCAGGAATTGCCCATTTTGCCATCTTAGCGCCTGGGGCAAGAAGAGCTGCTGGACCGCCCGTACCCTGCAATGCCTTGGCTCCCTTCCCTCTGGCTAGCCAGCATTAGCTGCTCCAGTCGGGGGAGTGCTGTAAAGTGACTACGGGCCTCACCCACCCTTGGGAGCGGATTGTGCTTCAGCCCCCATTCATTAGTGGGATTCCTTTAGAGCCCATCTAAACACAGCCCCAAGCGTGTGTTATGTACTCCAAGCTCTGAAAAACAACAAGAAGTCCTGTGGTACTTTTAAAGATTAACAGATTTATTGATTGCATGAGCTTTCATGGGAGAAAATCCCACTTCCTCAGATGCTTTGAAGCTCCCATGAAAGCTCATGCAACCAATAAATTTGTTAGTCTTTAAAAGTACCACAGACTCCTTGTTTCTTTTGCTGAACTAGACATAACACGGGACGGCTGCCCTTTTAAAACTTGTCTCCAAGTTCTGGGTGACTGGAATTAACTGGGGCAAGGGACAGTGGAAGGGCTGGGAGGAAACATTGCATACGGAGATGGTAAAATAGCTGGGTGGTGGAAAGATCAGTGTATTTTGATGATGCCTTTTAAACAAGAAAGAGGTAATGCAGTCTATAGGCATCCCCGTGGATGCAAGAACCCTGATTTTTTAAAGAAGGAGTGTGTGAATAAGCACAGATCTGTGGGTCTGAGGAGAGTATCCTGCATTTCTGTAGGTCCTGAAAGACCCCCAAAAGCCCCTTTACAATGTAATGAACTAATAAGCTATACACAGAGATTACTTCATGCAGCACTGAAAAGCAGCCATCTCTTGAGTGAAATGTGACTTTGGGAAAATACCTTTAGAGAGATAAGGCGGGTGAAGTGATATCTTTTAATAGACCAACCTTGGCATCACTAAATCATGTTACTGTAAATAGAAAAGGTGCAACACAATCTCTAGCACCCACTAGGGGAAACACCTTAACATAGTTCTATGCCTGTCAGCCACACCTTTATAAATAATTGCCTATTTTAGCTTTAGCTTCATGGTTGCTTCCCATATTGTTCCAGATAAAACTAGTTCAGCTCTTCCTCATCTGTAATATGAAATGTGGCCTGCAATATATTAGTTCCCAACATCCATGAGGTTTCATTTTGCTCAGATGTGTGCTTTAAACTCAGTATTTTCCAAGGACACCTCAGTTGTTTTGTGAATTTCCCTCTGTTGCACTATCACTTGTGAAGTTCTACCAATGATAGCATTAGTACAGAGAAGACTTGGGAGGCCCCTGGCACTTTAACAACTGTATCCTATAAACCTGTTCAGAACTGGGTTAAACAATGTGATGATTAGGCCAGTGGCTATCTGAAGTACCCTTCATCCACTGTTGCCACCCCATTGTTGGCAGTAACAGTGGAAAATTTTAGAGCTAGTCTACACTTAAAACTTGCAGCAGCACAGTTATATTGGTGCAGTGCTTTTATAGTTGTATTATGGAAATGAGAGAGAGCTGTCCCACCAACTTAATAAAACATCCTAAATAGTGGTGGTAGCATTCCAGACGGAGAGCGTCTCCTGCCGTCAGCACTTTTCACAAGTGTTAATACAAGAAAATTATGTTGCTCCGGGATACATTTTTTTACACCCCTGAGTGACAAAAAGTTTTGCCGGCACAAGTGTAAACCAGGCCTTAGGAAAAAGAATTGGAGTAGAGACAGCCTATATCTTGGATAAAGGTCAGTGGAATTTCCTCCGGCCTTGTACAAACTACCGAATCATTGCACAGGAAGTCCGTTGCACTGTAAAAGTCACGTGGTTCTTATTCGCGAGTGCATGTACACAGGGTGCTCCTTGTAATGGAATGGAGTATCCACACTCTTAGCAATTTTGCAAGGTAGAGCATTGAATTGTGGGCACCTATCTCACAGTTCCACTCATCCTGATTTAGCGCTAGGAATCCTGGGTAGAAGGAGAGGAACGCTGAGCACCGTAGGTAAATTCTCAGTTTCCCATGGTGCTTTGTGTTCCCCTGCCATCTTCTTTGTTGCTGATAGCAACTCACGTCCATTTTCAACACTGCCGCATTCCTTCCTGGGACTGCCAATTGCAACAACATGGATCCAGCTCTAATATCCACTGTTGCCTTCAGCAGTATGAATACATCTCGGCTGCTCGCACAGTACGCACTGAGCTACGAATTAGACCAGGAGGCGGAGGACCCGGTGGTTCTGAATGCCATGTAGAACAACAGCACTGCATTGGCACTGCATTGCTGAGCTCCTTCACAGAGCATCTGCACATAGTGCACAGCCGGTTCTGGTCAGAAGAGACAAGCACAGAGTGGTGGGACAGCATTGTTATGCAGGTGTGAGATGAAGAGCAGTGGCTACAGAACTTTTGTATGCATAAAGCCATCTTCCTGGAACTGTGTGAGGAGCTTACCCCTGCCCTGTGACGCAAGGACACCAAAATGAAAGCTGCCCTCATCATGGAGAAGCGTGTTGCAATTGCTGTGTGGAAGATGGCAACTCCTGACTGCTATTCGTTGGTCGCAAATCAGTTTGGAGTCATCAGATCCACTGTTGGGTTAGCGCTGTCACAAGTGTGCCAAGCCATCAATAGCATTCTGCTACAGAGGACAGTGATGTTGGGCAATGTGTGGGAGATTGTGGACAGATTTGCAGCCATGGGATTCCCTAACTGTGGAGGGGCAATAGATGGCATACATATCCCTATTTTGGCTTCATACCATCTCGCGACTGAGTACAAAAACAGGAAGAGCTACCGTACACTTATACTCGAGTATAAGCCGATCTGAATATAAGCCGAGGTACCCAATTTTACCTACGAAAACTGGAAAACTTATTGACTCGAGTATAAGCCTAGGGTGGGAAATGCAGCAGCTACTGGAAAGAAAGAAAGAAAGAAAGAAAGAAAGAAAGAAAGAAAGAAAGAAAGAAAGAAAAGGAAAAGAGAAAAAAGAGAAGGAAGAGAAAGGAAGGAAGGAAGCAAAGAAAGAGAGAAAGAAGGAAAGAAGAGGAAACAGGAAAAGAAAGAAAGAAAGAAAGAAAGAAAGAAAGAAAGAAAGAAGCAAGCCCAGGCCGCCGGCAGGGGAGGACCCTACCGCGGCCCTGGGAAGCCGCCGGTGGGGGGGGAGCATACCCTAGCCCCGGAGGCTGATCCCGGCCCGGTGCTGGGAGGCCGAGGCCATGGATTAGCCCGGCCCCGGCCCCGGGAAGGAGGCGGTCGGCGGGTGGGAGCCCGGGAGCCCGCCACTGCCGCAGCCACCCCGCTGGCCCGGCCGCATGGGGCAGGCAGGCAGGCAGGCCCGCGCTTCGGACCCTAGCCTGAGCCTGCCTGTCCCACCCTGGGGGCGGTGAGGGCCAGCCCAGAAGCCGGGCGCAGGCCGGGTGTGCCGCGGCAAAGTGGCTGCCCCGGAGGTTGGAGGGAGCAGCGGGGGCTGCCGGGCTGCGCGGGGGTCCCTCACTGCTGCGCAGGGGGTACGACGGCTGCTGCGCGGCCGCGCACCCGTGCAGCTTAGAGGGAACACTGCCCGGGAGCCCGCCGCTGCCGCTGCAGCAGCCACCCCGCTGCCCCAGCCGCGTGGGGCAGGCAGACCCGCGCTCCTGACCCCAGCCTGAGCCTGCCTGTCCCACCCTGGGGGTGGGGAGGGCCAGCCCAGAGCCTGGGCGCAGGCCGGGTCTGCCGCAGCAAAGCCGCAGCCCCGGGGATTGGCGGGAGCAGCGGGGGATGCCGGGCTGCGCGGGGGGGGTCCTTCACTGGACCCGAGTATAAGCCGAGGGCGACTTTTTCAGCACATTTCGGGTGCTGAAAAAGTCGGCTTATACTCGAGTATAGGTACTTCTCCATGGTGCTGCAGGTACTTGTGGATCACAAGGGGTGTTTCACAGATATCAATGCTGGGTGGTCAGGAAAGGTGCATGATACTCGTATTTTCAGGAACATGGGGCTATACTGGAAGCTGCAATCTGAGACCTTCTTCCTGTGTGAAAAAATTACTGTCTGGGCTATGGAGATACCTATAGTGATCCTAGGAGACCCAGCCTACCCGCTGATGCCGTGGTTCATGAAGCTCTACACTGGCAACTTGGATCCCAGCAAGGAGCTGTTCAGTTATAGGTTGAGCAGGTGCAGAATGACTGTGGAGTGTGCCTTCGGCCATTTAAAGGAGCGCTGGCGCTGTTTATAGGGGAGGCTGGACTAAAATGAGGACAACATTCCAGCCATCATTGCGGTGTGCTGTGTCCTTGATAACATTTGTGAAAGTAGGGGAGAAAAATTTTCCTCGGGGTGGGCTGTGGAGGCTGAGCCCCTGGAGGGTGCATACGGACAGCCAGCCACTAGGAGTATTAGGGAGGCACTTAGGGAACATTTCAGTAATGGGAACTCATAGGGCGCATCACATCACTGGGTCACAGTGGAGCTGGAAACCTGCAGGGCACTGCAACACCTGGGAGGGAACTGTCTTGTGATCAAAGGAATAAAGACTGAACATGAGGTAACAAATCTTGGCTCTGTATGAATAAAGACACTGTGCACAATTTGAGCTTCACTTTTATTAATAAAAAAAGGTAGCTAACATTCTATATGCGGTCACTGTGAGGGACTATGAAAGGTGTTATAGGTGTGTGTAGGTGCGGGGCTCGATCCCATAGCTATGTGAAGGAGTGGATGTTACATTGTACTAGAAAGGTTGCTGGGCTTCAAAGAAATGCTTTGTGGGAGTATGGGGGGCTGGGGAGGCAGAAACTGGTGCTCTGTCTGAAGGGGAGGGCGAGCATGAAGCAGCTGCGTCTCCAAACCAGCCATGATCTTTAGCAGTTCTGTTTGCTCCTTTGGGATGCTTATCAGGTCATCCTTCTGTTTTGCCTCCTCAAAAAGTTCTCTTTGCAGTCCTGCCAGCATTCCTGTCTCCCAAGTCTAGTCTCCCTTGCTGCAGCCTCGGTGGATTGCATCAGCTCATGAAACATATCCTTCTTGCTTCGGCGAAGCTGCCTTCTTATCTGTCTCAGCCGGTCAGCTGGTGCAGACCACCGCCCGCCAAAGGTCATTTCTAGGGAAAATGAAACATAGTAAGTATAGCTATTGTTCTCACATTGGTTAAAGAACCAATATTAAGTTTGAGCAGCACATTCCACTGTGCCCAAGGCAATGTGCATCCTCTGATTCCCTGACTGAACTGAACAAGGTAGGTAGGTTGTTCATGGGTACCAGGAAAGGTCCTTTTATGTGACTGAAAGGGATTTGGGGAAGGGTTGTCTGGAGGGCTAAAATACTAAAGTGCACTTTGAATACTAACAATAGTTTGGGGCAATATTCTCCACAGGACACGGCCATGGAGGGGGAAGAGGGAGAGAACAGCTCCTGACTCCCTAAGTCAGCTGCACCACTTTCAGCCTCCAGGCCATCCTCCAGCTCCACTTCCTCATCTATCGCCTCCTCGTCCTGGTCTGCTCTGGGATCTGTTGGCTGAGGGGGCCCCGATGTGTCCACAGGAGTCTTGGGAGTGGTAGTGGGATCCCCGCTGAGGATGGTTTTCAGCTCTTTGTAAAATTTGCATGTAACCAGCGCTGACCCAGAGCGCCGGTTTGCCTCCCTGGCTCTGTGGTAGCTTATCCTGAGCTCCTTCACCTTTAAACTGAACTGCAGAGTGTCCCTCTCATACCCTTTCTCTGCCATAGTCCGAGAAATCTGGCCATAGGTGTCAAAATTATGCCTGCTGCTGCGTAGCTGTGCCTGCACAGCAGACTCCCCAGATGCTGATCAGGTCCAGCACCTCAGCTGTGGTCCAGACAGGAGCGTGTTTGCCGCATTGAGCTGCCATTGCTTTTTGAGAAAACAGCTGCTCTCCACGCCGAAAAAACAGGAAGTAACAACAAAGGAACAAATCAAAAATTCCCGGGACTCACAAGAGGGCAGGGCCTGTCATGTCACAGCTACAGAGTGCAGGAGAAAGACCAGAGAGGACAGGATTGGTAAGGGTCATGAACGTGGAAGAAAAAGACAGTCCCTAGGTTTTAGCTTTCTGGGAAACGATGGGCAGTGTAATTTTTAAAATGAATTATTTATTTATTAGTCATGTTGAAGTATCATCTAGAAGCCCCAGTCAGAATGGGGTCACATTGTACTACGAACTACATAAAATAGACAGGAACTGTCCATGTTACAAGGCATGTATAGTCTGGTTGGTGTAGCTACAGTGCTCAGATTTGTGAGATATTCACACTCTTGACATCTATAGCTCTGCTAACCTACCCCCCCCCCCGCCCCCCAGTCTAGCCATGTTTTCAGAATGCTTCTATCAACCTATCTTTGTGCCTAGAGGTGGATTCTCTGCAATGATGGGAAAGTCCCTTCTGTCACTGCAGGAAACATCTAATGGCTTTTTTAAAATTAGTGAAATAAAAACATCTCAGCTATACCTGACTTTTCCTCAGCCTGTACTTTTTTGTTGATGTCACAGAAGAGGTGTATCTTGGAGGGATTTGAATTAGAAGAGAATTTGGAGAGTGTATATGCGTAGAAGAGAAGAAGGTACAAAGATAGTTTTGGGAGAAGTATGTGAATGATCACAGCTAATAGAACAGAGCAGGTATAGAAGGGGTGATATTAAAAGAAACAGATCAGATAAGAACAGAGGGGTCTGAAGCACTGAATGGCCTTGAAGGTGAAAAGAGGGAGCCAATGGAGGGATTCAGTGGAGGGTGACATGGCTGGAGTGATAAGCAAGAACCTTTGCAGCTGCATTTGAATGAACTGGAGTGGAGAGGATATGGATATCAGAAAGGGCAGTGAGAAGGAGGTTATATTTACAATATTCAAAGTCAGGAGATGATGAAGGTCTGGTTTAAGATTTCATTAGATTTGAGAAGCATTATGGCACAAAAAGTGACAACATTTAGACATAGCCTGGATGTCAAGTCAAAGAGTCTGGAATCATTGATATTGCCCCAGTTATAGGCCTCCGCTGCAGTGGACATAATGAGACATCTAACAGTAATAGAGCTGGATTGGAAAGGATGGAGCATAAAGGGTCAGGCCTGAATGAAAGAGATTAATAAGGTCTATGACGCCCCCTCCTATAGCATATATCCATGGTTTTCAAACCATGGGTCGGGGCCCTGCCCGCCACCGAAAGACTGGAATGCATTGCTGAAAGATAAACAGAGTCCTGTGGTACTTTTAAATAAATCTGTTAGTCTTTAAAAATGCCACAGGACTCTGTTTGTTTTTCTGCAATAGACTTACACGGCTACCCCGTTGCTGAAAGATGTCATTCTTGGGTCGCGGACATAAATTATTTTTTTCAATTGTGTCCTGAAAAAAAAATGTTTGAAAACCACTGGCATATACCATGCCAGAATCTTGAATGGAACCAAGATCCCGAATCTCACCATTCCTCTGCTATCAGCAAATATCAGTGAATCAACCTCATTGGCAAAGTGTGTGTCCTATCCCCATCTAATGGTAGTCCACATACATAACAACCTACAATTGACATTGTCAGCTCAAGTGGCAGAGGTTTTTTCCCTGGATCCAGGGGTTAAAGTAAGGGGGAACGCACCGGAACGCAGTTCCGGGGCCCACAAATTTGAGGGGCCAGAGTTCCAGGGCCCCTAAAAATAGAAAAATCTGGCAGAACACATGTTCTGCCCTGCCCTGGCTGCTGGCAGGTCCTACGCCCCACCGTTGTTAATCACAATACTTATTGTGTTATGCAGTGTTTGCTAGTTTGTGACAATAATTGCTATAGACATAAATGCCATATAAAATTATAATATTTTTATGGGGCGATAACCGACACATGGTACTGAGAAGTGGTTGCAAATGCCTACTTGGGCGGGGGCCCACACATGCATGAAGGGGACCCAGACAATACAGGAAGGGGGCCCGGAGATTAGGAGGGTTCCGGGGCCCGTCAAATTATACTTTAATCACTGCCTGGATCTAAATCCATTTATGACTGGGTGAGAGGTGGAGTGGGTCAATATAATTTGATATGGAATTCTTTTTCAGTATTCTTTTTAAAATCTAGGAATATTTACAGAGACAAAAATATCTTAGAAAGACAGTTAGGTTGCAAAGCCAAGTACTCAAAAGACAATAAATACTCAAAATACAATAAATTTTCTCACTAAATCAAGTGAGACTACTCAAATAGTAAGGAAAGTGATTATCAGAAAGTGATGGTATCATAATCTGGTCTAAAGCTACTAATTAACCCGCCCTCCCCCCCTTTTTTTGAATTTATGAAACTCAAGAACAAGTTAAGAATATATACCATAGCCTTTCAGTTCTCCCTAGCTGTCAAAAAAGTCAATAGGAGTTTTGTGACAGTAAGAAATGCTATAGAGAGCTCATTAAGGGGACACTCATCCTAAATAATCACACTGATGTCTTTTTTTTTTTCCATTTTGTAAAAAGCATCACATAAAATTGGTATAATTGTAAAGATTAAAAATGTTTTTTTTTCAGTATGTTCATCTTCTATAGCCCTTTGTGAATACTCATTTTCCTGTGCTTAGTCAGTCACTTATCTTTGTCATTAATGTGGGTCTGTCACATAGTAACCGAGGGGAAAAGATCAGTTAATAAACATAGGAAAATGTGATTCTAAATCACAAATAAATATTGCCACAATGAAACAGGGACAGGTATGCTATCTGAATCTACTTCCAGTTCTTTTTTCCTTTTAAAAAAAATTGATGAGATTTCAAATTGTCATTATCTCTTTCACACTAAGCCACATTAGAGTAAAGAAGTTAGAAAATTCAGGAGAATGCTCGGGACCAGGTGTTACCAGTGCTAATCTGGGGTGCTAGTTTATACCAGTGCTAATCTGTGGTAACTCCTCTGAAGTTAATGAAGTTAATGCAGATGCAATTCTCCAGGCTGACACTGGTGTGAATTAAAACAGAATCTGTCCCATTTTGTTTACATACTAATTTTATACTCATCACTATGTTCCCTGTGTGTAATTAACACAATTTAAGACCTGGCTGAGACAATATCTAGCCTGCTTCCTGCTGCTGTTAATTTTGAATAAATCATGGAATACTGGGAATATTCTAGTGGTAGGTCTGCAGAAATTGATATTAGGCCCTTTTCAACAGTGATCTGCAAGTAGATATAAAGAATAATAGCTTTTAAAATGTGTGTGTGACCTAAAGATTGGTGGAGTGATAAATAATGAGGAGGACATGGTACTGATTCAGAGTGATTTGGATTGATTGGTAATCTGGCCCAATATAAACCAAACATGCTTTTAATATGCCAACTGCAAAGTTATATGTCTCGGAGAAACGAATGCAGGCCACATCTACAAACTATGGGGCCGTATCCTGGAAATTGGTGACTGAAAAGGATCTGTTGTTTATAGTGGACAAGCAACTGAACACAAGCTTCCAGTGAAATCCTTAGATGTATGGAATAATGAGTAGGGAGAGGAAGGTTATTTTACCTCTGTATTTGTCATTGGTGAGTCTCACACTAGACTACTGCATCAGTACAGCTGCGCTGCTGTAAGAGTGTTTGTGTAGCGTACACACATAATGATAGCTATGTCAGCAGGAGAGCACCTCCCACCCACCTAGTGCCATCTACACTAGTGCTTATGTCAGCAAATCTAATGTTGCTCAGGGGATATTTTTTCACACCCCGAGTAAATAAAGTTTTACTTGTATAAGTGCTAGTCTAAACAAGACCAGAAAGAAGATTGAGAGGTGATTTGATTACTGCATATAAGGAACTTCAGATGGAGAAAATACTGGATACTAAAGTTCCAAAGGGATAGCCATGTTAGTGTAGTTCAGCAAAGCAAACAAGAAGTCCTGTGGCACTTTTAAAGACTAACCAATTTATCATCGCATAAGCTTTCGTGGGAGAAAATCCCACTTCGTCAGATGCTTTGAAGTGTCTGATGAAGTGAGCTTTTTCTCCCATGAAAGATCATATGATAAATAAATTGGTTAGTCTTTAAAAGTGCCACAGGACTTCTTGTTTGCTTTGGATACTAAAGAGCTCTTAAATCGAGTGGAGAACAGTCATAACAAAAACCAATGACAATAACGGAAGCAAACAAATTCAAATTAGCAATAAATCACTAGTTTTAACGGTGGAGGTGATTAACCCTTGAAACAAACAACCAAGAAAATGGTGGTTTCTCCACCTTTTGATGTTTTCAGATAAAGACAGGGTACCCTTTTGGAAGATATGCTTTAATTCAGTAGTTTTTACATTTTTTGAGTTGAGCCCCTATCTTTTGAGTTACAATTTTTGACTGCATCTCTCCAGATAAAGATAAACATATGCACAAGTTTACTTTGGAGCCTTCTCATCAAGTTAACAGAGATCTTAACACAGCTTTAATTAAATTACCTACACCTGTAAATTTCAAATACACAGACCTTCACCACTGGCACAGCCAAGGCTTCCTCAGCAGAAGACTGCTTCTAACTTGCAGCCAGACTGCACCACTAGAGCAGGTCCAATACCTACCTCATCCACCTTGGGTGTTCAGGGTGGGGGTAGGTACATGCAATGGTCTCGGGGGGGTGGAGCCAGCATTGGGCATGGAAGTTACTGGGACTGGAAATTGGCACAGTCACAGTAGATGTTGACACTGACCCACAAGTTGTGGGTGGCCAGGTGAGGTGAATCAAAGGGTGGAGGTAGCTCTCCCTCCCCGCTCTGCAAAGGAGCAGGCACAAAGCATCTGGTGTCACCACTCTCCCACTGAACATTCCTCCATGCCCCTGTGTGGGATGGGGGGTGGAGGGCATGCATCTCAGTTTGAAAACCTTTACTTTAGCCAAACAGAGGTTATGCTATAGTTAGATATAAGTTATTGTACTCAATACAGAGATAACAGTGAAATTTAATGACCCACGATAGAAAGTCTGTCAGACTAACTGATCTAATGGTTCCTTCTGGCTTTAAATTCCATGATTAAACTTCTTCCACATATTGAAACAAAGTTGTGATTTAAGGAGAAATGGTATATTGCCTATGTTAATAGTTTTTGGAGTTAGGAAGGGAACAATGTTAATAACTACTCCTTTATTTGTGTGTCACTAACTTAGATCAGGTTACTTATCTCACATATCATTCTTTATGCATTCTGAATTTTATATCTCAGCTACAAACTTTGCTTTTAGTTTCCCTATACAAATTAACGCGTATAAAATAGATCCCTTCATTATAGCTTTATTCTTATATCCTTTGCTCTTTTTGGAAAAAAAAAATCTTTTATGACTACCTATCCTGCTGGCCCCATCCCTGTGCACAGCTCCTGTCCCCTGCTAGCCCCTTTCCCCAGTGGGGGCGGCAGAGCCAGCAAGGGAAAGGAGCCATGGCAAGCTCATGGCTCTGTGGGCCCAGGCTCCACTGGGGGCAGGGCTAGCAGCAGGAGCAGCCACAGTGCCGTGTGCCACAGGGAATAGGCATTCATGCCGCTTTTGGCATGCGTGCCAGGGGTTGCCTACCCTTGACCATTTTCTCAACCTTAAGTCAGTTTTCACTATAAAGAAAAGTTAATTGTTCTTTCATTTCTGTTTTTGATCCTTCTTCTTCCCCCTATTATCAGCCACTATGTGGTTTCTTATGGTTCAGCAGATGTCTCTAATCAGAATCTGTTTTTCAGACTGTATCCTTCTGTTCAGTCCACGAAAACATGTCTCATGACTTCTTTTAAATGGACACTGTCAGATAAAAACAATGGCTCAGTTCTTCCACCTCTGAGCTTCAGGGGAGGAGAGGGCAATCAGGGGAATAGTTATCTTTTCCTGATTCTATGCCAGCATGGCCCAAGTGAGAGTTAGAGCAGTCTGATAATAGCATGTGATCTCTCAAGGATTGATGGAACAGACTTCTGTTCCATCCTACCCCCTTCTTCTCCTGACATATGCTCTATGTGGGGGATAGGGGTGGCTGGTACTGCCAGCTTTACATCACTAAGGAGTTCCTGTTTGTCAGAAAAATTTCAGCACTGGCAAGGCCCTTTCTGCTGCTTGAGTGGGATAAAGGGGCCAGTGTGTAATAAAGAAACATTTATTTACATTATATATTAGCTTCGATTCTGTATCTGTATTGCTATAACACACTGAGTTATCAAACCCGAACGATTTTTAAATTGATGTGTTATTTCTTTAGTGTCATTGTACATCTAGATGTTTAGAAAAAAAAATTAATAATGCCCAGACCACGGTGTATATATTTGTTGCTGGATTTTTGTAAATGGCTAGATCTTGGCTATTTAATTTCACTATGGTTATTCATAATTTTCCTTATAACTGCCTGCTCATTGCAAATTACTCTTACATATTTACCTTTATTCTCAGTGTTGGAATTGAGTATCATATAGCGTTCTTACAAGACCACTGGCACTATGGTGCACTCATAGACTGATTAAAGGATACTTTACTTACAAATACAAACAGTTTAACTTTTTTTTGTAACTTACATTGAAAACTTATATTTCTTATTTCTGTTGTTGCCTATACGTAATTATTATGTGGTAGTGTCTGTGCAATGGGACTTTGTACCCATATATGTTGGAGAAGAACAAAATTCCAACAAGAAAAGGATTTATCATGATTGAAGAAAGAATACCAATCCATAAACTGATGTTTTTTTAAAGCCACATATATGTAGTACTGTAGAGTGCTTACTCAACAGCTTTTACAAGGTTGTCACCTAGGCAGTAGATAATCCGACAGACACTGACTTTACATTAGGATTACCTCAATAATATTGCTAATAATGAATGTTCTGGGTATCTCCAACATATTAGGCACAAACAGATTTTCCATCAGCATGCATTTTTGTTCTACCTATGCATTTTTACTGAACAGTTGATGTTGTGTTCTTGTATTTACAATACAATGCTTGGAGACCCCCACTCTATTTACAGTGTTTGATTTCCACCACACTCCTTTTAGAGTATTCCAGTTGTACGTTTCACACTTAAGGCTTGTCTAAATGGGGAAATTTACCAGCATAATCATATTGCCATAGTTATACCCGTTTAACTCTCCATGTAGACACTCTGGCTATGTCTACACTTAGAAAGTTAAGTCGACTTTAAGTTTAAGTTGACCTTATTAAGTTGACGCAGAGAGTCTACACTAGACTCCTAAATTGACTTAAGGAAGACTTTATCAAGTTGATGTAGAGAGTCTACACTGGATTGGGGAGGGTGGGGGGTGTTGGAGGGGTGCATTGTGGGAAGTGTGCTCAGCCCCTTCCCATTGTGTCTGGCAATTTGGAGCCTGAGCAGGTCATGGATCAGCCTCTTCTCCTGCGCTTTGCCAGACAGCTGCGCGACACCTGCCAGCTAGTGGTAAGGTTTCTTCAGCAGTGGAGCAGGCCTGTCTGGCAACCCGCCACC
This sequence comes from Pelusios castaneus, assembly GCA_007922175.1. Classification (NCBI taxonomy): domain Eukaryota; kingdom Metazoa; phylum Chordata; order Testudines; family Pelomedusidae; genus Pelusios; species Pelusios castaneus. The sequence goes on from ML685883.1 coordinate 8,129,625, forward strand.
GTGGAGGAAGACAACAGCCTGCCCCCCACCTTGTTGCCCCAGCAAGCTGCCATGCTCACAGCACTGCGCTCTGTGCCTCGTTGCTTCTGGGCAAGCGAGACCCGCACCGACTGGTGGGAGCAGATCGTCCTCACCACTTGGGATGACGACCTGTGGCTGCAGAGCTTTAGGATGAGCAAGCGGACCTTCCTTGAGCTTGTCCATGAGCTCACCCCAGTTCTGCAGCTCATGGACACTCAACTCCAACCCACCTTGCCCATAGACAAACAAGTGGCCATTGCCATGTGGAAGCTAGCAACCCTGGACTCCAGCTGCTCCATGGCCCAGCAATTTGGCATCAGGGAGGCCACCGTGGGGACCGCCATCATGCAGGTCTGCAGAGCAATCAACCGGGTCCTGCTAGCCCACCTCATCATGCTGGGCAACCTGCACGAACTCCTTGCCGGCGTCACCGGCCTCAGCTTCCCCAACTGTGGGGGCATTGTGGACGCCACCCACATACCCATCCGAGCCCCGGAACACCGTGCCAGGGACTATGTCAACCGCAAGGGGTACTACTCCATGGTCCTGAAGGCCCTTGTGGACCACCGCGAAATCTTCCAGAATATCTATGTGGGCTGGCCGGGGAAGGCGCACGACGCACAGATCCTGTGCAACTCCACCCTGTACAGGCGCATGCAGGCAGGCACCTTCTTCCCTGACCACACCATCACCATCATGGACATGCAGGTGCCAGTCCTGATCCTCGGGGATGCCGCCTACCCCTGATTCCCCTGGCTCATGAAGCCATACACGGGCCACATGGATGCCAGCAGGGACTTCAATTGGAGGCTCAACCGGTGATGCAGCATCGTCGAGCATGCCTTTGGCCATCTCAAGGCCTGCTGCAGGGCCCTCCTGACCTGCCTGCAGCTTGGCGAGAGCAACCTCCCAGTGGTCATCAGCACATGCTGTTGCCTGCACAACCTCTGTGAGCTGCAGGGGTAAAGGTTCCCCCGCGTCTGGGAAGCTGAGGCTGAGTGGCTCACTGTGCAGAACAAGCAGCCCGACAACACCCTGCCCCAGACTCAGCGGGTCCAGCAGCAAGCACAGCTCATCTGGGATGCACTGAGGGCCCACTTTGACAATGAGGAGTACTGAACCCGTCACCTCCACCACCCGCCCGTGCCTGCTCCCCTGCACCCATCACCTTCCTGTCCCCACACCAATAAAAAGCACGACATACTGTATAACAGTGTTCAGGGTGTTTATTCAGAGGAGGGGTTGGGAGCTGCGGGGGTTGGGAGGTTTGGGGGAGTGAAGAGGGTCGGGGGGGGCGGTGCTAGTGGCCTCCGGAAGGTGGGTCCTGGGTTTGCAGACATCTGCCATGAGTCCTAGCCTGCTGGGCTGCCTCTGAGGTGCAGGGTGGGGCCCTGAGGGAACAGGTGCTCCTCCGGGTGCTCCAGGGACTGGGTCTGCTGCTCCATGAGGTCGAGCATGCGCTTGAGCAGCCTCTGCTCACCCCTCCGCAGCTCCTTCTCGGCCCTCCGGTGGGCATCCTCCTGCTTCTGCCGCACCATCAAGCATGCCTTGGTATGCTCACTGATGTGAACCAGGTCTTCAAGGAGCGCATCCTGTGAGCGATGCACCCTCCTTCTCGTGATCAGGCCTGGTGGGGCATCGGGAGTGTCACCTGTCAAGGGCGTAGGGGTTGCTGGGGAGAAGCAAAGAAGAGAGTCCCTCCCATTAGCTGGTGCGGTGTGCAGCCTGACAGCAGCTGCTGTCCCCTGACCATCCCTCTGCTTCCCAGTCCCTGTCCTTCGGGACAGGGATCCCTTGGTACATACTGGCATGCTGTGCTGCCCAGATCGGGTGCAGTGCCCATGGTGGTGAGCTGCAGGCAGCCCTACCTTGGGGGTCTCTCCTGAGGCTACATGCTGTCTGCCCTTGGTGCTCCCGCCTACGGTCTCTCCACCCCAACTCCAGACACATCACTGCACCGCTCACCTCTGGGTTCCCCCCTGTCACTCCCCACCACGCAGCCCCCAGCCCCTCTGCCCCTATAGGAGCGCCTTCCCCCCTGACCATGCCTGTCCCTGGTCCATGTTCCCCTGCAGTCCCTGTCCCACAGGCATGCCCAGTCCTGCTCGCAGGGAGAGAGGGAGGGAGCACTCACGAGCAGGTGTCTGGCACGATGTTCCCTCGCCTGGGTCTTCTTTGGCGGGGGGAACCTGCTCCTCCTTCTCCTCCTGTGAGGCTGGGTCCTCTATCAGGGCAGGGATGAGCTCCAGAGCTGACAGCTGGTTCTGGGATTGGTGAGGTGCACTCCTGCTCCTGCTGGGAGCTGGCCTCCCCCTGCTCCAGCACCACAGTCTCATCCCCCAAGCCCTCCTCATGGTCGTCGTCAAGGGAGGCAGGCTCAGCAGATGGTGTGGGCTGGCAGGCTGCCACTCTCCTGGCCCTGACAGGCATCCAGCTGCTGGTAATACAGGAGCCCCTGTCCGGACCGTCTCCTCCTGGGCTTTTTGGTAGCCCTGGCAGAAGTTCTTGATCTTGACCTGGACCTGCTGAGTATCCCGGGTGTGGCCCTTGACAGCCAGAGCCTGGGAGATGGAGGCATACACCTCCTGGTTGCGATGGCTGCCTCGCAACTGAGAGCTGACTGCCTCATCCCCCCCATATGGCCAGCAGGTCCAGGATTTCCTGCTGGCTCCAGGATGGGGCCCACTTGTGGCGCTGGCTCTGCTCTGCCCTGCTCCCAAGCAGCAGGTCTGGCCAGCTCAGGGGAGCAGGGTAGTCAGGAGTGAGTCCTGCCCTGTGGTTGGCCAGGGCAGCCTCTTCTTGTGCCAGGAACGTCTGGAGGGAGGTCAGGGAAGAAGTTCTGGAGGCCATGGAGGTTGACTTAGGGCTACTCTGCATCTACACTGGCTTAGGTTTACTTAATAAGGTCGACTTAAGTGTTAGGTCGACCAAAAAGGAGGTGTTATTACATCGACTTAACTTTTCCTTAAGTCGACTTAAGGAACCTCTTAAGTCGATTTAAGGAAAGCCCAGTATGGACGTGGAGTAGTTTAAGTCGACTTAAGTTTCCTTAAGTCCGCTTATTTTGTAAGTGTAGACGCACCCTCTTAGTCGGAATAAGAGCAGCTCTGTGGGGAGATACAGCTTTACATACACACACTCTCTCTCTCTGTCTCTCTCTCTCCTGGTATATTTCCCCTTGTAGACAGGCCTTATTTACTTAGGATTCCCATTCAAGACTGATTCCTTCTTGAGGCTCAGACATTTTACAAGTATTATTTTATATTCTGAGGCCAGCTTCATTTTTAACTCTCATTCTGAGAGGTAGAAGTCCAAAGCAAGGTTCTTGCTTCATTATCAGTAGTATATTATGGCCCCTGTGGTATGGAATGATGATGTGGGAAACTGTAGGATATCAAAATTATTAACATGATCAAACAATGCTGAAGTTCACCTATATCAGTGTACTATGTGGTTACTGCTCATTTCAGTAATAATATGGAACGAAATGTATATTGGACCTTTATAATGGGGTAATCAGCAGCAGTTGATGGGAAATTTTAGGTTTTCTTGAATAACAAAAACTGTTTCAGTTGATGATGATAGTGACTTAATAGATTATTTCCTCACCCTGCCCCCATCAGGGGAATTGGGCCTATTGTGGGTTAAGCGTTGTATGAGGGGTCTTTATGATACCCTTGAATGATGAAACAATGAGATAATTAAATATAACTAAATATGCAGAGGATAAGTAGAGTTGGATGTCATTTATTCAATGATCTAAGTACAAGCATCTGCAAAAAAACAACCCACAACCCAACAAAACAGCATGCCTATCCAATTTTTTTTAAAATTACTATTTGATAGATGTGCCTAAGCATTTTCATTCAATTTAATACAATTAATAGAAATGACACATCATGAATGTTGTGAAAAGGATCACTCAGTAAAATGGTAACACCTGTGAAATAGAAGGATTTGATTATTATTAATTACTGCATAAGATTTCTTAAAGCAAAATATAAATTCAGTGTTTTAATGATAATTTTGTTTCTGACAATGATTTGTAAGCCTGTCATAAAATCCTAAATAAATATGTTTTTAAAAGAAGAAATAGCAGTCTATAGGTCAACTTTATCCATTTGAACCATATAGGGCCTGATCCTACATGCATGCTGTATTTGGAATTCCAATAGAAATTAATGGGAGTTCCTCAGGATCATATAGCAGTATAGTCAACATAGCTGTCATAATAAAATAGCAGCTCTTCACAATGAGAAAAGGAATCCATCTCAAGGAAAATATAATTGTATAGTCTAAAAATTTGATAACTGATTTTGAGCTCCATTAAACATATCTTAGAAACAGTAAATATTTTATGTTTATTTCAGTACACTTTGAAAATTTGACCTTAAATGATATGCCCAAATTTATACAGCAAGTCAGTGGTGACTGTAATGGCATGGCCTCCACCGTTCGTGAGTGTCCCCTCTGGTCAGGTATGTCTGAAATCTCAATTTGTGTTGACTTCTTCTGGCAGTTTCTCTGGGTTTTAGTGATTCAGCCCTCTGGCTGAGTCACACACAGTCTATATGGAAACTGGAAACAGAACTCAAACAGGCCCCTTTTGGGGTATTATCCAACAAAGTCTTTATGTGCTCCTGGTCATGGTAGGGAGCTGTGTCCCAGAGCTTCCTCCCTGGAAACTTCACCTACTTAGGTCTGGGCTTCTTAGCAGTTCAGATCTCCTTCTGGGGGTTTATCAATGGCTAGTCTAGGCCACTTCCCCAGTGGCTAATGGGGGGACCCAACCAACCTGGATCTCAGGACCCTAAGAGTAGCAACCACACACCACTATGTCCCTTTAACAAAATTCCTTTCAATTCCCAGGGCCACTTCCCCCTGCCCCAACCTTCACCAGTGTTTCATTCTTACCTCAGACTTTTTCTGTGCTCAGGCTCAGCAACCAGTCAGGAGCACTTTCTCACCCCTTTGGTCCCTGCCAGCACAGAACTATCCATGGTGCTGTAGTTCTTCAGCCCAGCAGGAACACCAGCTTTACTCCTCAGGTTGTAAGCAGCAACTGATTGACCCTCACCCTGCAGCTCCTTTCCTGTGAGTCTGCTGGAGCCTTGATTGGCTGTTCTCGGCAGCCTCTTATTTGTTGCTTCCCTGTGAGCACTCTAGGCTGCTTGGAGCATTTCTCTTCTACTTCTTTCAGGATGTGATAGGACCTTGAAGACTCCAGCAGGGGGCCTCTGAGCCTAATCCACCCCATCACATATATCCTATCTTCTAAAACAGTGGTTTACAGCCTATTTAGGCTATGTCTAAGGGGTCCATGAAAGACTGTCATTAGCATAGAACCGTGATTTTCAACATATGGTCCACAGCCCCAGGGGGTCCACAGAGTATATTTAAGATTTCCAAATGGGTCTGCATCTCCATTTGAAATTTGTTAGGGGTCTGCAAATGAAAAAAAGGTTGAACCCACTACCTTAAAAGAACACTACTGGGCAGGAAATTTTATTCAGAGAGTGAAAACTTCAAGGAAGATGATACATTTTGTTAATAATACCTTGGAATGTCTTCCTGAGAAGCCTGATAGTAAGAGTTTATTCCAGGACTTCAGAAAAAAACAAAAGAAAAGAAAAAAATACTCCCCCCCCCCCCATTCCAAGGCCTTGTCACTTAAGAGTGACTGTATTAACTCCTGGACCTCTTGTCTACAGTAAACTAAACAAATCTGAGAATGAATTTATTTTTTCTTGCAGACAGTGACTCCCACAGAGATTCCTAGTCTAATCCCTTCCTTGCTGCTTAACCATTTCTGTGCTCCTCATGAACCTCCAAACCCTCCAACCTGCTGGATGTAGCTCTAGTTTTCCCCTCTAAAGAAATGGTTCAACCCAAAACTCTGTCCAGTTGCATAGTTCTCTCAATATACCAAATGCCCTGGCTTGATCTTCGTCTCAAAATCTTGGAAGCCTCTTGCTACTTCCTCATCATGAATTCTAGATCTTATTCCTCTCCTCACAAATTTCAAACTCTGTTATAGTTCACAAAAAGGAGCTCAGAAAATTCAATGTTATGTTCACAACAAAAGAAAGAAAGATGAAATAGCTCTCACTGACTTCAATAGGGACAGGATTTCATTTAAGTCTCCATAATATGTTGTGGATAATTAATACACAAAAAGAAATACAACACAATTTTCCAAGATATGTACAAGAAAGAGACTCACAGAACATATATAAGATTGATTTCAACTTCTGGGACACAAGTAGATAGAGAAGTCATTCCACCGTCCTTCAAAGTAACAAAAAGCAAGTGACAGAAGAAGTCACATGTTTTAACTTCTGGAACACATGTAAGAAACATGCCATAAATCAAGATTCAATTTTGTGAGCAGGAGACATACTGAAAATGATATCAGAAGTCTACACAAACTACACTCTGAGCACAATTTGAATTATAAACTTTGACAGCAAAGGATTTGAAAACAGACACAACATATCATTCAGTGGGCACAAAATCAGAACAAAGCCTAAAACTCTTTGCCATCAATATTGATGCGACCATAAAGAAATCCATGAACCATACAATTCAGGAAGATGCTTTTCAAAAGTTTGTAGCAATTCAGCAAGTCCAGCCTTCAACAAAAGCTTCCAGAACTAGCAACCTTTTGAACAGGACAAAAAGGCACCTCTTTAATAAACACAGTAAATGGAAACTCAGAAATCAGTATGTTCATAGCTAGCAATACAGTTGTTTATATAACCTGCCACAAATACTGTTTTACTATTTTGTGTTTTCACATGTTTAGAGAACCACCTAACTTTCTACTTTTGATGTACTGTTGCTACCCTTTATTAACAAAACAATGCATTTCGTATTTCAGGATTATTAATTTCTGACTGCATCCTGAGGTCCTTATTAGTTTTTACTTAGTCTGAAATAAATCCAGTTTATTTTATGGGAATTTGCTTGAATAATGACTGAGTAAAAACTGAGTAAGAACTTTAGGAGCTGGTTCATAGCTTAAAAGATCATGGGTAAAGTTTTAAAAAGTGCTTAGGTGGCTTAAAAGCCTATGTCCTTATTTTCAAAAGTGAAATGCTGCAGAGCTGTGCTTCATGAGAGGTCCTTCTATACTGCCAGGGAGGGGAGTAGGCTATTTTGGAATAACCCACAGGGGCCTGTCAAAGGAATCATGATGTTGTGGGTAATTTGACTGAATTCTTCACGGAAAGTCAGGATGTAAAGTATATGCGGAGTCATTCCATTACAGTACAGTGACCTTAGAGAAAGGTTCTCTCCACCACTGTCAGCACAGAATACTAACCCATCCTCAGTTACGTGGGGTTGTTTCAATCTTTAAAAATCTATTACAAATTTGAAAGAACAAAGCACATTAAAAAGTAATTTACCACAGTTGTGTGCATGTATAATAAAGAGAGTGACTTTTTCCCCCCCCAAGCAGTGACAGAAAATGACTGATTGTGAGACTGTGACCCTTATACTTAGTTTTAAAATTCAGTCCAGGGGCTGGACCATAACCATTCTTTTTGTGTAAAGAGAAGGATGGTCTTGTGCTCCAGGCACTGGACTCAGATTCCAGATCCATCTCAAGTACAATTCCCAGCTCTGCCAATGACATTCTTGGGCGAGTCACCGAATCTCTATGTAGCTTTGTTTCCCAGTTGTAAAATGGAGATAACATTTTCTGTGTCTTTCTCTATTGGTCTGTCTTGTCTATTAGACTTTAAACTCTTTTGGGTTACGACTATCTTTTTTTATGTGTTGGTATAGCACCTACTGTGGTAGAGCCTGACCCCTATTACGGCCTTTATTACAAGGGGCTGAAGATCATCAATAACTTTTTAATCTTTCGGTCAATATTTTACAGCTATTGCTCCCACAACTAGATATGTAAAGAAGAAAAATGTCCAATATAAGGCCAACATGAAGTCAATGGGACTCTGCACAAAAGCAAGAACCTATGCCAGCAGATCCACAGCAGGACTCGGACCAGTAAGGAGTGAATTTCAAATACAACCACAATCAAAGAATAGGAGCACTGGGGAAAATATATATAGCTGATATTGGGTTCAGCTCTTGGACTATGAAAACAAAACTTGCTGTGCTATTTAAAAAATACAGTGGCCCCGGTGCTCCTCCAAACCTGCTGAACACTGGGCCTGGAGACCACACCCATGGAAAAACCCTTGGCAAAGTCATAAAAAGGGTGAAAAATGGGCTTACACATGAGATTGTTCCTTTCCATACAAATTCTTTTATCTCCTCCACAAAGTGCCCATGTAGCAGAGATATGAAAAAGAATGTGACAAGGAAAAGGGAAAATGGCTGCTTCGGACAACATTTTCCCATATATATATACTTTCCAGCTTGTGCAGAATGAGGAGCATAAAGTTAATAGTACTTGAATCCAAAATCTATTCCACCCTTTTGATCTTTATTAATAAAGCCCTCATATACTATGAGCATGGAAAAGAGAGGGAGGCTTGCCTACTGCAATCCTCCAGTATAACATCCCCAATTATCACATTGCATCTCAAGTCCATTCATGATGAGATAGCTAAAATGATCTTCATCGTTTGCAATGTCACCTTACCACCCACTTAACTTTTGTACTGGCTCTGAACTCTTTCTGCTTCATATTTCCACTCCTCATTATCAATTTTAAGAATCTGCTTTGTCTTTTCTTACATCCCTTCTTTCTTCTTCCACTATTTTCCTTCTTCAGCCATTCATCTCTTGACTTCCTTTATCCACAAGTGACTGCACAGTTACTCACATTATCCTTTATGTCTACAATATTCTCCATGAACCTGTGCACCAGACAACTTCAGTCTTCTTCAGGTCATTCCTCAAGACTAACTTCTTTTAGTGTCAGAAGAAGAGTGGACACATTTACTACAATCATTTTTTGTCCAGAGTGGTCAGGACCTCAGTTTTACATTTAGTCAGAAAAACAATGTCTTTCATCTTCCTTCTGGATAGTCTCTGTTTCTTCCTTGTTTATTTTATTGTCTCTTTCTACATCTTCTCCTGACCTGAGGTATCTTCTCTTACTCTTCCATTTATTTACTAGTCCTTCCTCTTTCTTATGCCATCTCTCCTGGCTTCTCCACACTATTGTGCACAACAAAATGAAATTAACTAGACTACCATCTCCATAGCAACTGTCTGCCATTGCTTTTGGAAACTGTATTATAGGAACTATCATTCTGTCATTCCACCAGCTTTGCATTATGCAAGGTCTGCTGAAAAACAAAAGCCTAAAAGACAGCATCATATTAAAAAAAGATGCCCAAGGACTCTGGAGAGGAAGGGATGAATTGTGTAACACATACATATGGTGGGATTCACAAAGGGACTTCGGTGCCTAAAATATCAGGTGAATAAATCCAAAACGTAGATCCTCAAAATGTTTGCTCAGCTGTTGTTTAACCTTGTGGGTGCTTAAGTGTCCATTTGTAAAGTCCTTCTGACACCTAAATTTCTACAACTGCCTTAGTCCTGACATCACTGAGAAGTTTGGTGCTTAATTTATCCTGAAGTCCCAGTGAGATTCACAAGTTAAGCTTCCTCTCACCTTATATGAGGGGCCTGATTTGATAAAGATGTTCAGAGACTGCTATAAAGGATGTCTATGTCTGCTAGATCAGGCCGTGCATAGAGAAAGAACAGCCACCAGGGATGATGGTGGTTTCCTTGCATCTGATGGTGCACTCACCCAGGACATGGGAGACTGGACCCTGCTTCAAATTCCCATGTGCCTGATGTGGAACAGGCAATTGAACCCCAGTAGTATAGCATTAGTGTGTATTAATAAATATATTCAAGTACGTGTTGATTATAATTTACCTATGTAAAACCTTACGTTTTGTCTAAGAATTGCTGTCAGTGATCTGTGACAGACTGGCCATTTGTGACAGAGCACACCTACTTACAATAATTTTGACTGTATGTTACTGCAGTTCAAATGCTCTTTAACTTGCAGTAAGGAATTTCTGTTTTATTTATGTTTAGATTACTCCTGTATATTAGGGATTATTTATTATATTAATAAAAGGTGCCTTGTTTTGGAAAGAGTATTGTCTAGGTCAATCATTTATGGCAGGGTGGCCAAACTATGGCTCATAAGCCACATGCAGCTATTTTACAGTTAAATTGAGGCTCGTGGTGGGTGTGTCTACACTGGCAACTTAGGTCGACTTAAGGACACTTAAGTCGACCTACACAAAACTGCGTCCACACTGGGCTTTTATTAAGTTGACTTAAGCGCTTCCTTAAGTCAACTTAATAATACCACCTCTGAAGGTCGACTTAAGCCTTAAGTCAACTTCGTAAGTCAACTTAAAGCCATTGTGCATGGGGAATAGCGTTAAGTCGACCTTATTCAGTTGACTTAAAGCCAGTGTGGATGGCTATGTCTACTGTTAAGACAACTTAAGTCGACTTAAAGTGTAGCCACTCTGTTAAGTCAACTTAACAGAGTCGGCTTAACTTTTTGCATGTAGACATAGCTATGGAGCCTGCTATGCACCTCCTTTCTCTGTCTACCAGACTGTGGTGGGGAACTCAGAGCTTCTGTCCTGTGACAGGGTGGTGGGGCTAGAGGATTCTGCTGAGTGGGGAAGGGACTTTTGGCCAGGGGTTGAGGAGGGAGACTCAGTAAGTTTGGCCACCCCTGATTTATAGGAAGACTATGACCATGTCTTCCAAGTATTTCCTTAATTATTTTGGAGACCCATATCTTACAGAAAGTTGATTTAGCGGGTAATAGATGGACTATTCTGGGAGCACCCTCAAATCTGTTTTTCAGCGTAACATAACTATATTTAATTTCAGCCCCAGATCAGAGAATAATCTCTGATGCTATTATTGTTGTTTTAGATGTGGTCTTTTGATGTTCCTTGGGCTAACCTAGTGGTCTTCAACCTTTTTCAATACCTTCACAGTTGCAGTAAGTTTACCGCCCACCTACATAAATTGTTACTTTTTATAAATTGCCACTGTCATTAAATTAATTGCTACATTGTCATACTTTTAATTGTTAATTACAATTTTCAATTTATTTAAATTTTAAACTCATATTTTAAATAGGATATCAAACAAATTTCATTCAAACAAAATTTATTCATTATTCATTCATTATTCATACACATTTTTTATAGATTACAGCCAGATGAGTATGGCCATTATCTCCTTCCTTCATTTTTGTAGCGCCCACCAAGAAATCACAAAACGCCCATGAGTGGGCGGTGTCGCCCAGGTTGAAGACCACTGGACTAACCAATCATCCAGATAAGGAAAATTTGAATGCTGGAACAATAGAGTTGGGCTACTATGCACAGACATAATAGGTGAACACCCCTGGAGCTGAGGATGGACAAAAAGGCATTGCTATGTACTGGTAGCGCATGTTCCCAACAACGAATCAAAGGTATATGCTGTGGTCTGGATGTACCAGCATATGAAAGTAAGCATTCCTACAAACTGAGAGCAACATATAAGTCTCCAGGAAAGGCAAAATAGAAATGAGGGTGTTCATCCTACATTTGATTTTCTTGATGAACTTGTTCTATTTTTTCATACCCAAATTGGATCTGAGACTACCTTTTAGTAAGTACCCCTTCCATGGTCTGGAGCCTGCAGAATGTCTACGAGTTTGCACAGATTCTGCCAGCACACCTAGCAAAGTGGCAGTCCTCCTTATAATATTTTGAAAGATCTCAAAGTCTTCTGGAGAAGGTGAAGACCACCTCATCAGATAAGATGAAGGAATGGGATGAAAATCTTTGAGTTTCCCCATGGATTATTCTTTATCAGTTAGTCCCAATGTTGGTGATGGTGGTTTAGGAGCAGAGGCTAGAAGTGATTTTGTTTTTGATTGTGCTGTCGAAGGAGACCTAGAGGTTCTGAGAGCAGTCCAGAGTGCCCACTATGGACAAGATGGGTAGTCCAATTTGTATATTGCTCACAAGGTGGACACAAAACTGGAACATCTCTATAAGGGTAGTATTCTAGTTCCATACCACAGTTCTGAGCAGTGTCCCTAGAATATAATGATTAAGGTGACTTGAAAGACCCTGCAATTGAAATTGGATTCAAAGCACAACTGATCTAAGTGGAAGAGATAAAATTCTCCTCTAGAAATGGAGAAACTGTTTTGGTGGGTGTCAGGAGAGGCCTCAACGCTGATGATGCATGCTAACTCCACTATAGGTACTAACAGCATTGAAGCTGACTCTAATCAACCCAGATGGAGGCAGCTGCAGAGGACAGAATGCTTACTGGTATCCATACTTTGCCGATAAAGCAGGCAAGGTAGGCAATGCCAGTGTGGATGAGCTCATTGTTAGCAGTCAGATAATGAAGTAATGGTGAATCAGACAGTCAATCACAATGTCTTTTTGAAAGTCACAATAAGTTTTTTGTTGCAAAGAATACCAATGTTGTCAATGGTACCTGTAGTGGGGTTGTTGCTCTGCTACAGTATAAAAGGTGTTAAAAAGGGGCCTGTGAGCAGCAGCTAATGGGCTGACAGATGCAGAGGGCCAATCAGTAGCCAGCAGCTGGGTATATAAGGGAGCTACAGGTCTAAGGGTTCACTCTGGGTCAGGGAGTGTAGGGAGAAGGTTCTCCCCTTGGCTGGTTGGCTGGCTGAGGGAGCCAACAACCCTGAGAGCTCATAGTGGGCCACTGGGAGCTGACCAGGAGATAAGGTCCTGAAGGCATGGATGGCGGCCAGGAGAGCCAAAGCAGTGGTCCATTGGCAATGGTGTCTGGAATGGATGGCAGCTGCAGAAGGTCCAGAGACACACCGAGGACCGGGCTGCAAAGGCATGGTCTGAGGTGAGGGTTGTTGTGAGACTGGGGGCTGCAGGGAAAGTGGCCCAGGGAATAGAGACTGCAGAGTGACTGGAGGGAGGCGGTGCTGAGGTTGTGGCACATAAGTCCTTGGGTCAGGGCCTGGAGAAGTGGGCGGGCCCGGATCCCTTCCTGCTCCCCCAGAGAACCAAGGGTGGTACAACACTCGTGGCCATTGACTTGTTAACTAGTGGCCAAGACTAGCAAGTGAGACTGTGTTCTGGAAGGAATGGACTTAACAAGGACTCAGCTGGAGGGCTGAGGTCCTAGGACTGGACTCGAGAGCACAGTTTGGCGTGGAGAGACAGAGGATCAGCCACCTGACAGCGAGTCACTTAAACTAATCCCCAGTAACACCACCAAGATGTGCCCATCAGGTGGGTCCTGTGCTGCTAATCAGTCACAGTACTGAAATAGAGGGTAAGTGCTTTGCAGATAGTACAAGTGGTACTGGACCCCATGATGCCAGAGATGAAGTAGTTGCCAAAACCAATGGCCTTGACAGCCCTGTCAGAACTGGAGTTAGCGGTTCCACCTTAGACTGTCTCAAGGAACACATGTTTATGACCAAATTTTGACTCTGTGCTGGAAGACTCTTTAGATCAGTGGTTTGCAGACTTTTTTTCTTGGGGCCCAGCTGGAAAAAAAAAAACATTCAGGCTCCGTCACCCAGTACTTGAGGGTCTGCGACCCAGTTCTGGGTCCCAACCCATGGTGCAACAACCACTGTATTAGATGATTTATCCCGTTTGTGGAAAGAGGTATAAAACCTATCAGGTCTATCAATCTCTAAGAATAAAAGCACTTTTTTTCTGCTTAAAAAAGACGACAGGAGAAGGAGAACAAAGTCTCTTCTCCAGAGTTTGGTACTGAGGCCGGTGCAGCTGAGAGTGCACTTCTCATAGAAGAGCTAGACCTCATGTGGTCAGGATCACACTCTTAAGAAGGACAAATTCCAAAGGGGTAGCCGTGTTAGTCTATTGTAGAAAGACAACAGAGTCCTGTGGCACTTTTAAAGACTAACAGAGCTCATGCGATAAATAAATCTGTTAGTCTTTAAAAGTGCCACAGGACTCTGTTGTCTTAAGAAGGACACATTGCTTTCTCAGTAAACAAACCCTCAGGTGGAGTTCCTTGAATCCTTTGTCCTTACTGGGAAAGTAGTATGTATAGAGCATTTGTCCCTAATTTCTTCCCTCCCCCAAACAAATCATACAATTTGAGGATCTTTCACTCACAAGAATCAGTCCTACTAGTGGCAAATTGTTTAAATCTTGGAGAATCACTGCATGATGAGAGACACACTGCGCACAATGCATAAAAATATCTAATTACACTATCACACAGCCTATGAAAATCTATGTGCAATTTTTATTTTTAGAATTGATTAGTAAAGAAAACCAACGCTCTAGAGCACTGCCCGCTGTATTTCTTGGCAGGATTCTAGTGCACTTAGCACACATCCATCTGCACTGGAATGTAAATGGTGCTTATCACCTGAAGGAGAAGTAAGATTTCTACACTGATTTGTAATACTTCTTGCTACCTGTTTTGTGTTAATATTTCAGATAACTGAATATTAGTGCTAATGATTCCACATCCACGCATATTGAGACTAATATGATATCATGGGCAACATTTTAAATTACTGGATACAATTGTTAAAAATTGACATCTTTTCTTTCATGGTAATAACTGACCAATAATAATACAAACATAGCACTGAAAATAAAGCAAGAATTCTAAAATAGGCACAATAATGCTTTTCCTCTCAAATAATACCCACTCTGAAATGCAGGCACTTCTTTGCTCAGCAGCTTGTAGCAGAAAATGAAGACTACTGTGTTTTGTCGACACTAGAATTTTAGGTAAACAAAATATCATTATCCGGATTTGCTAGCTCACCGGGGATTACACTTGTCCTTTTGTAATAAACTAGAGCACTACTGTCCTGTTCATCATTACTAGTGGCTAGTATTTCACTTTTATATTTTATGAGAAAGACAACTCAGTAGCATCTAACACCATGCTGGGAGATTGAGTCAGGATTGAACCTGAGAAAAGAGCACTATCTATTAAATCAGTATTTCTTCCTATACCTTGCTCTGTGTTTTCCTATGAAATTTACCATCTGAGTACTACTCAGACCTACCTCCATTTAGCTTGTGAGAACTCATGGGCTCACAGCACAGTGGTATGGCTGTAGATGAATATATTATCTCTTCCACTAGACGGTGGATGAATTGCATGTGAATTTCCATACAGAACACTAGGCCTCCCCCTCTGCCCACCCTTAGCATTTTTTACTTTAGGATTTCAACACTTTTTAGTTGATGGCTCTGAAGCTGAAGAATATCATAGCATTTATGACCTTAGTAGCTAATTTGACATCTACATTAATTTGAGAGCTTATACAAGTAAAAATCCAAATTTTTCAAACATGTGCCTATTGTTAGACACATGTATTTGTATTTCTGAACTTTAATATGCTCTTTAATCCCTAACGTACATTTGAAAGCCTATTCTTCTAAACAGATCTCCTGGAACCTTAATCATAAAACCATCTTATTCACTTAAATGGAAAGCATTAGAATTCAGCATCTCTGAAAACAAGGTCACTTATTTAAGTGCCTAAGTATGGACTGACTTGAGACACTGAAGCTTGAAAATTTGGCCCAAGGCACCCATAACCTTTGGAAATATGTATCTGACTAGTTAATTCTTTATATAAACATGAATAGAATTCTGAGTTACTTAAAAAAGCTTACATCATTGCCTCTATCTTATATTTTTGTAGTATTGTTGGTTTGATTCACTTATATTATCTTACTTAAGAGTCAATCGGCAGTCAATGGGTCTCTGCTACCTCTTGTTTGTATATCACTTACAATAATCAAGTCCCAGAGAGGAGCCATGTTAGTCTATTTCAGCAAAACAAACAAGGAGTCCTGTGGCACTTTTAAAGACTAACAAATGTATTTATTGAAAATATAATAATAATATAATAAATAAAATCTCTGATTATCAATGTGAGACAGAGGAGACATACTTCCTCCATCATCTCTTCTGTGTAGATAAATGAAATCCTTAATCTTTCATTTTGTTTGTGAAAAATCAGTATGAAATATCTGCTCTCTGTGGCTGTGTCTACACTGGTTAATTAAGTCGACTTAAGCCTGCTT